>CABHPH010065435.1:0-18982 GCA_902168325.1 Peromyscus nudipes | reverse complement strand
ACTATTTAAAAATAGTATGCTTGAAGGACAGTTGATAAAGTCAATGTATTTATTTACATTGTCTTGGCTAAATCTGTTCTGCAAATGGGTAGCCGTCCAGCCGTCCACAGAAGGAGCGAGTCAGCTCTGTGGAAGCTGTAGAAATTCCCAGAAATCTCTGTCCTTCTAAGAAGCCCATGGTGATTCCTCTGAAGCGGCTGGAGTTCAGAGGAAGAAGACCTCTTCCAGTGGTAGGGGCACTGTTCCTTTCATTTGCCCGTTCTGTGCCACCCTCCGAGGGGCACCCTTAGTTCCTAAGGATCTACCACTCAGCTGCTCCCTCCGTGCTTTGGACCCGAGTGTTATTTGATTTATTGTTTCATCCTGAAGGTATAATAAAACAGTAATGTTGGAAATAAAGATAATTGGTGATGCTACGCTAAACGCGTAAGTTGGGCATTGCCTAGCCTTGTGGAGAAGGGTGACCTGGGGGTGAGGTTTGGTTACCGTCTAGACTTGGTCGACCTAATTATAATTGAGAGTGGTGGGTTTTTTTTTTGTTGTTGTTTTTGTTTGTAAAGCTAATTAACAAGTACTTTTTGTTTGTGTGCCAGTGTTTGACATACATAGGGTTTTTCCGGCTGATGAATGAAAACGGTCATATTTCATAGCAGGAGTTTGCATTTCTTGTTGACCCTGATTGCTGAGATACCGTTGCAGACTGTACAGATCTCTCCATCAGGGTAACACAGACCTTGAAGAATGGAAGTTGGTTTTGAATAAAGTAGGCCTGGATAGAATATGAAGCTCTCTGTCCCTGGCAGTTATTGGGGCAGGAATGCTGAGGGCTGGCACTTTCCATTACTAATTAACTCGTCCTACCTCCTGACTCTTTTCTCCGGTTTAATTTTATTTTTTAACATTAAAAGTCCCCCAGACAGCACCTGCGCCCCCCCCCCCCAGCATTGTCTGTCTTCCTGAATACATTCTTCATTCTTGTGTGTTCAAGCCTTTACACGGAAGTTGGAGACTCCCAAGAGTAGCCCCACATTCCATCAGCCGTAGCCCCTGAGCTCTTCCGGGTCAAGCATTCCTTCCTCTGCACGGTTTTCTCTAAGTGGTCTCGCACGGGAAGACTCATGCTCGTGCATCAACAGGCAGGCACACACGCTGGTTCTTCAGCTAGGTTGATGGTCTCTGTGATTCTCCAGTGGAATGTTCATTCTCACTCCTGATTGGGGAAGATGGGGAACTTGGAGAGCAGTGGGTGCAGAGGAGGCACAGCTTGCTCAGAGATGTGGAGCCCTGCTGGGGGTGGCCTGCCCTGTCCTCTTTAGCTGCTTGCTCTTAGGAGTTCTGCAGGGAAGGAGCACACGCTTGTCTACTCTGGCCACCGCGCAGGCTCCCAAGGCCTTTGGTGACTATTGGACAGTGGGGAACTGGTGTTTCCCTGAACCTCTAGGAACATTGCCGCCGCCTTCCTTAGAGACCCTCAGTCTGTGGCTTTCCAGCCTGGACGGTGGTATGTGATTCTGACATTTAGTGTCTGGCTCAAGGTCTGGCCTCTCCACTTGATTTAATTTCATCTTTGTTAGTTAATTATAGTGGGAATGTAATTTAAATAATAACTGGAGGTTTTGGTCTAAGAAATACTGTTTTAAAATAATGCCCCCCCCCCCAAAAAAAACCAAACCTAAGCCATGTGAACAAATGCCGAGAGCTTATAGCGAGGTGGCACACATTTGCCACTCCAGTGCAGGGCAGGGGATGGGTGCTAAAGCAGATGGGCTGAGTTTGAGGCCAGCCTGAGCCACATAGTTAAACCATGTCACAGACAAGGCTGGCACAATGGCCCAAGCCTAAAGAACTGAGTTTGATCCCCAGCACCTACATGGTAGCAGAGAAGGAAGAACCGACTCCTGTAAGTTGTCCTCCGACCTCCACAGGTGTGCTGTGATGTTCACACACCCACACATACACAAACAAATATAAAACAATTTTTTTAAATTAAAAAAACCACTAAACTAAAATAGAGCCGATGTGTGTCATAAGCACCATCCTACCGGTATGGGTTTTGAACGGTTTGTTGGTTGGTGTTTGGTGTGTGTTTGGTCGCTTGTGTGGGATGGGGAAGCATGAGGAGAAAGGAGAGCAAGAATTCTTGACCATCTGCTGGCATTCTCCCGGATCGGGTTGAGGACTGAGCTGGGTTTGGTAGGAAGCATGGAAGGAATGCTTAAAATGCTACACGCAGTTGTCGGTAGCCTCCAGCTAAGCGGAAGATTTGGGAATGGGCTCTTGTTCTGCAGTGAAGTGGTTTTGTTTTGTGAGTTGTTACAGATTTTTCGTTTGTTTTGGGGGTCTTTGTTTTGCTTTGTTTTTCGATAGGGTCTCATTGGGAAGCCCTGGCTAGCCTGGAATTCACTATGTAGACCAGGCTGGCCTGGAACCTTCAGCAATCTTCTTGTCCTGCCTCCTAAGTGCTGGGATTACAGGTGTGAGTTGCTAAATTGTTTCAGATTTTCAGTTTCAGGGTCTTATTCAGTTTCCTTTAAAATACATTTAAATCAGTTGTTAATGCCAAACAAATTTCAAAAACTAGATTTCCTTTATTTGATATTCCCAAGGGTCGTATTTATAAACTTATTGATGAGGGAAAAATTCCCATCTGTCAGTCTTGTTAGATGGTGTGGGAGTAGCTCAGCAAAGCTCATCTCCAGCTGTACTTTTCATTTGACTGATGAATATTTCCATGAAAAAATTCTTTCAAAAGTTCAAGATTTGGCTGTAAAACCAACTGTCTTCAAATTAAACCTTAAAATGCAGAGTCTCCAAGCTGAGAAGAGAATTTTTCTTTTTTACCATACTGAAAACATGCTGCTTTCTAGATGATTCTGTCAAGGGCCTGGGGCACTGCTAGGTGCTATTTTACCTCTTAAAAAGACAGAGTTCCCGGGGTCTTCTAGGACCAACACTTCCCACAGAATGTTGGGGAGGGGTTGGGAGAAAAATCAGAACACTGAAGGAAATCAAGTGGTAGCTTTATGGGGTGTCACTGAAATCCTCTTTGCTTACTTGTCTTCAAATTGTTCGTGAGTCTGGAAAGGGGAGACAAAACCAAAACACTTGACCCTGGGGCTGTTCCAGGCTGCCACCACCTGGTGTTTCTCAGCTCAGGTGCACACTGACACAGAGGCGTCTTCGCTTTTCCTGCCTTGGTCAACTGTTTTTGTTTGAGATGAGACCTCAATAGCCCAGGCTGGCTACTCACTTTGTAGCCCAAGACTAAACTGTTGCTCTTCCTGCCTGCATGCCCAACTTTGTGGGTTTTGTTTTTGTTTGTCTGGGGAGGGGGATTGTGGCAGTAGGCCTTGCTGTGACTGGAACTCAGGGCCTCCTGCTTGCTAGGTGGGTGCTCTACACCGAACCATACCTCCAGTACCTTGGCTGACTTTGTGATTGGAGTGTTCGTGGAACATGTGGCGTGCTGTGTGGACGTCCTCCCTTGGTGTGTTTCAGAGTCTGTATCAGGGTGACAGAGGGGCTAGGGTGGTGTGTGAACCACTCCTGGAGTTTAGACTCCAGACTGCGTGGGACTTAGCCCCACTATTAGGACCCAGTGACTAGGCCAGGTATTTCATCTAGGAACCATGGTTCAGAAAGAGAACCATTATGCATGTGTGTGTGCATGTGTGTGTGTGTGTGTGTGTGTGTGTGTGTGTGTGTGAACTATTTATGAGTATGTACAGTTTTGTCCCATGACATTAAACATATTCTTGTCATTGCAGCAAGCAACACTTGTCTCTACCTGAAACTTACTCATGGGTCCATCAGGCAATCACTTCTGTCCTCTTGCCTCGGATTAATCTCCATTCTCCTGTCTCTGGGCTGCAGGTCCATGTTTCAGTTGGCCTAGGTCATGGCTGGACTGGCTTTTTTCCTTGTGCTTTTCTCTTTCACACACAAGGAAGTCCGGTTTCACTTTCTCAGACCATCCATCCTCATATCCTGGAGACACGTGGGCATATCTGCTTCTGTGTTCAGTGTGGTCCCTTTTCAGTTACCATGCTGAATTTTGGCTGGCTTTTGTCTCCTGACCCGAGTTAAATTTTGTGCCTGCTCATTCTGAACCCTTAGGTGTATAGCGCTGTAATACACTACTTCAACCCTGTCCTGTGAACATCACCAGTTCCGATCGGTGCTACCCCTTGGTGATAATGGGCTGGGCCACTTCCAGATACTAGCCTGTGTTAGAGCCCTAGAAGTTTTGTTTTGTCAATTTTTCATTAACACATTTCATGCAGTGCTTAAATAATTGATTATTTTGTCTGTCTCCCATCTTGAAGTTTAAGCTGCACAGTCTGAGGCTGCTCATTCTTAACCCAGTGAGCGGGACACCTTGTATGGATGTTCAGTTTGTACACCAGTCAGAGGTCCTAAATGTATGAGTGTGGGCCTCATATCACAAGTATAACCGTTCATTTGAGAGTATATTCAGCATACTTGGAGACTCTTGGCCACTCTCAGAGGACCTGGGCAGCAACAGTCACTTCCTTTGGTAGTATCATGCACATTTTCTACAGAGTATACATGACCACCTCTTCTGTGACCTGTGCTGAGACCATTCCTATTTTTCCAGTGCCTGGAAGTTGGTCCAGTTTCTACCATCCATTTGTTGTAGACTCTTCCTGCCCCACTCTGTGCTGGGTTATGATGGATGGTATCAGAGTTGGCTATATGTGGTCAGGGCTGTGCCCACCAGCCTTGGAAAATGTCCCAGGGCGAGAGCTGATGCATAATAGAAATGAAAACGTCATCTTTTTTTCTCACAAAGGTGTCACATCAGCTACCATGGGCCCAGCTGGAACTGTAAGAAAGTATTGCTGTGGGAAGCAAGGGCTTGGAGCAAACCACTCACTCCTGCCTCTTGCTACAGCCCCCGAGCTTGTGCCAGTGTGGTCTGAAGGCAACAGCACCATATGTTAGTTGTGCGAGATTTGCACAGGAGAACGGTCCCTAGCAATGAGTGATGGCTGCTGCCGTACACATACATGGCCTGGGTGAGTGAGCAAGAACCATGCCCAAAGTGGAGACACAGAAGCCAGAGGCTGCAGAATCACACAGTAGAAAGTACAAAAGCTGGTCAGACTGATCCTGGGCATCAGAAGTCAAGAAAATAGGTCCCTTGGGTCTGGGCATAGGGTGGTAGTGACGTGCCGTCTGTGTAGCCGCGTCTTCCGAGCATGTGAGCTCCTTGTGAATGCTGTCAGCCTAATGATGGCTGTTCCAGGAAAAGACTGCCCAGGGTCCCCACTCCTCTTCTTCCTCCCGGCTTCAGCAGCCTCTGTTTCAGATCCAATTCCAGGGGAAGCTTGGAAGGCTTGAGCCCACCAGGGCCTCCTTTGTTGCCCTGTGCCCCGGCCTTGGCTATGGGATGGGCGGGAAATGTGACTTGTTCTGGTTTAACAGAACTTTGTATGGCCGTTTTCTTCATAGCCCTCGCCCTGGCCTAGATGTCTGAAAGGGCTAGCCTTCTCTGTAGTCTGCTAGAGTCCTTTGGTAGTAAAGTCTGGCTGTCACAGACCACACCTTCCCTGAGGAAAGTTCCAGGAGGGACTTGTGCTCTCTGTCCTGCTGACCCTATGGCATGTGTGAATGGGTGGCCTACAGGCTGGTTAAATGCCTGGGACTCTTATGGTAGCTACCTCTGCCTTTAAGTCCAGAGCTCTGGCTTGGTGTGACCAGGTCCAGAAGCGCTTCTCACCATTTGTGGACAGGTGTGCTGTGCTGTCTCTCAGTCAGCCAACAGATTCCTAGCCTAGCTTCTGAACTAAGACCAGGTATGACATTTGCCAAAGGCCCTTCAGAAGAAAATCCTGCTACCTCTGTGGTTTGTGTCCAGGAAAGCCTCAGCCTCACTGTTCTGAGCCCTGGAGAGGAGCTGCATTCTTCCCTCCGGCTGGAATTCCATCCCCTGTCCAGTCAGACTCCTTATCGCTGCTCAGTGTCTCTGACTTTCCCCTGCATCCTCCTTCCATCCTGTGCTGGATTCCTCTCCTCTGGGGCCTCTTTCCCTCCAGTTCCTGCTTCCCTTGCCCTCTGCCTCACTTCACTGTGAATTGCTGAGGTGAGTTCTCAGTCATTCTGTCAGCGCCCGAAGCTTAATAGGCACTCGGCCCATGCCTCTAATCTAAGCTACGGGAGGGAGGCTGGGGCAGGACTGAGTTCCAGGCCTACCTTGGCTATATAGCAAGGCTTCTCTCAAAAAAGATATCCCCAGGGGCTGGGGTTAAGAGACTTGTTGCTCTTTTAGAGGACCATGGTTCCATCCCTAGCACCTCCATGGGTCTCCTAGCCACTCATTAACTCCAATTCCATGGAGTCTAATGTCTTCGAACCCCAGAAGAACCAGGCATGCATCAGGTGCACACACATACACAGAGGCAAAACATTCATACACAGAAAGTAAACTTTAAAAATCTTAAGAAAAAAAAAGACACCCCACCCCATTTGCAGAGCAGATAGGCTAGGTACAGAGTAGTGAGCAGAGGGTCCGTGTCTTATACTGTCATGGGTATATAGGGCGCTGGTACTTTTAATTGTCAACTTGACACAGCATAGAATCATGTGGGAAAGATAGTCTTACTGAGGGGTTGCTTGATCAGTTTGGCCTCTGGGTATATCTGTGGGAAACAGTTTTGATTGGATTTAATGAAGCAGAAGACTCACCCACATGGGCCCCACCATTCTGGGGGGTCCTGTGTGGTGTCCCTTAATGATGGGCTGTAAACTGGAATTGTGAGCCAAGCAGACCCTTTCTCCCCCAAGTGCATTTTGTCAAGGGTTTATCCTAGGTATGTTCTCTCTTAATTTTTCACAGAAAGGCAAGAAAATTAAAGCTTAGACACCCCACTTTTATGTGAATTCTGAGTGGAAAAGCAGTAATTCCTTGCGAGTTTCCAGACATATGATTCACTCCCAGGATCCTCTGCACATGCTGTGCAGGCTCTTAGGAACCTTCTGGTTTTGTTGGAATGTGAGCTTATGGTTTTAGAAATCTAGGTCTTTCAAAACAGATGCTTAGACCAGGAAGTCCCTGGAAATGAGTGTGCTTGCAAAATGCCCCGTTTTACATCAGTTAAGCAGAGTTCTAGGCTTCTAGGCCTTAGCCAACCTGGGCCCAGGGGCTCACCTGTCCAGGTCTCATAGCCCACTCTCTGTCTTGCCTTACATAAGCATTTCAGTGACTCAGGGTAAGAAACCATGCATTAAAATAGAGATTTCACTTTGAGAATTTAGTCTGGTTCTTTTTAATGGTTTCTCCTCAGTTGTACCAAGAAAGTGGACAGTTAGAACAGTAAAGACCGCTGTCCCCATGCAAAGCAGCCACTTTAATGTCACATCTAGTATTTCCTGCTATATGTGGTTATGTAACAATGTAACAGCATGTAAGTTAATTCATACAAACTTCTGACAGTGTCTAGCCTGTGGTAAGTACTGGACAATATTAGTTACTCTTATTTTTACCCCCACATGAAGATGTCTGTAAAACAGGATCTTTTTTGTGGTCATGGGGTTACTTACTGGAGCTGAAAGTCCCAATTCTTTGTCTCTCTGTAGAGGGTGTTCTTTTAGGAGTCAATTTTTGTTTATTGAAACTCAAAAGTCTATCTCTTGAAGTCAATTTACTGAACTCTGTTGAGTGAGAGGGAGTTGGTGGGGGTTGGCAAAGACAGAATGGGTAAGGGGGCAGTGGGCTTTGGTATGATCTGGGGTGCCAGCCTGCCTTCACTACCATGGGCATGCCTGCAGGTGAAGACAGTTTGTGAGTGAGTGGCGGCACGGTAAAGAGTGCCGAGGCCTCGCTGTGGGGAGGGTTGGTGCTTCTTGGTTGTGATTGGGTGGCTTCTTGATGAATGCAGCATAAGCTGGACATATTGTAAGTGGGAAATACATTCAGGCCACAAAACCTGCAGCTCACAGCCCAGCATGCTGCAGAGTATCATGCTCCTCCCTTGTGATCCGGGGGCAGCTGGTAGCCGTGGCCTCTGACTGGCATCAAGAGGATCAGACTACATGTTGTTAGCCCGGGGGAAAGTCCCAAGTGCACTTCCTGAGGATAGTGTCTCCCAGGTGCCCGTTTCTTCCTCATTATCAGAGTTGAACACTCCTAAGCTTGACTTTGCTAAGTGGAACACTCTCTCTGGCATTCTTTCTCACTCTTCCTTTTTAAAGATGTATTTATTTCATGTGTATGGGTATTTTGCCTGCATGTATGTATGTGCACCAACCACATTTGTGGATGTTACTCAAAGAGGGCATCAGATCCCCTGAACTGGAGTTACAATGGTTGTGGCCTACCCTGTAGGTGGTGGACATTGAACCCTGGTCCTCTGGAAGAGCAACATTTAACCCAGGGCACTGTGCATGCTAAGCACAGGCTTCCCTCCTGAGCTCTCCAGCCCCTTACATTCATTCTCAAGGTATCGAGTGCAGCCACACTTTCAACTGCAGTAAACGACACCTTCAATAGGACGATCTGTTTTTTCAGAAAGTTGGGGAGGGCTTCATCAGGAAATTTTTCAAAAGATGTGAAGGATCACAGCCTCAGGTGGGTGAAGATGTTGGGAAAGCCACATGGAGAGTGGTGTGGATCAGGAATTGATTGATATTAGAGACAAGCCAGAAATCTACCTAGTATGGTTAACCCCAAATCCTCAAGCTGTGTTTTCAGAATTCCATGACAATGAACTGGCAGTTGTTGAGACTGTAGTGTGTGCCCCGTGTGGTGTTTTGGGGGTACACTCAGCTGTGGGCTTCCTGTTACAGGAACCTCCTTGGGACAGCTCCTGAGGCAGGTAGCAATGACACTTCTGGGAGGCAATGTGCCTCTTCTTTACTGTCGGGGTGTAGACTATTTCCAAAGTCACCATGCATTTCTGGAGTAGCTTTAACATTATGTGTGAAATCCACAAATGAATATTTTTGTCCCGTTTTCTTTTTCAGAGAGTGATGGTCTTCAAAATGAAATCTCTGGAAAATTTTAGATTCTCTTTAGGAACTACAGAAATTGAAGGACAGAAAACGTTTGAAAGAAGTTGTTCTGAAAGCATGTTTACAATGAACTGACACTATTGACTATTCTTTTTTTTAAATAATAAGACACTTTGAGAAGATTGTATTTATGGTAAAAGGAAACTGGACTAACGATGAGGCCAAAGACTTTTCCTGCCACAACTTACTCTGGAAATAGCCGGCAGCGCCTGCAGGAGATCCGAGAGGGGCTGAAGCAGCCATCCAAGTCTTCCACCCCGGGGCTGCCTGTGGGACCAAACAGTGACACTCCCTTGGATGCCAAAGGCCTGGGGGGCAAGGATGCCTCCAGGCAGCAGCAGATGAGAGCCACCCCGAAGTTTGGACCTTATCAAAAAGCGCTCAGGGAAATCCGATATTCCCTACTGCCCTTTGCCAATGAATCGGGCACTTCAGCCACTGCAGAAGTAAACCGGCAGATGCTTCAGGAGTTGGTGAACGCAGGATGCGACCAGGTGGGTCCAGGCGCCAGCACCCTTCAGCAGCTCTGTGGAAACTTTGAACTGTTTAACACACAGTCCTTTTCTGTGTCCTGAGCCGATGGCCACCTTCTCTCCAAGGGTCTTAGCCGCTTTTCCTTCTTGAAATTGTTCCTTGTTGTGACTTTTTCACTCTGTCCTGGGTTTGTGTGTACATGTGTGGAACCCAGGGCCCTGTGCATGCTAAGCATAAGCTTCCCTACTGAGCTATGCCATATTCCAGTTCTGTTCTTAGCCTTTTCCTTGGGACCTGCTTGGGATTATTCATTCTGAGCTTCTGTGGGGAAGAGACTGACTTCTCTTACCTTGTTTTTGGTTTGAACATTTATTTCCTTCCTGTAGGAGTGCTATTTAACATATGTTAACTACTCTGTTTTTTTATTGTTTTTGTTTTCTTAAAATTTTATCCTTTGACAGTTGTATACCTGTACTTACTCTGATTCCTTTTATTTATTTATTGTTTTGAGACAGTCTCATGTAGCTCATGCTGGCCCTGGCCCTCCTGCCCACACCTCCCTAGTACCGGGACTGTAGGAGTGTGCCACCATAGTAAGCTGTCTCCTCCTGTTTTAAAAAACAGTGTGCACACTGTTACAGAAGATACGCCATGCTGAGAAAGTCAGACACCTTGGCAGACAGTGTGGGAATCATCAGAATGTGGCTGCGTACTCTGCCCTCTCAGTCGCTCGGCATGAGTCTCCGTTGATGGAGCAGAGAGCATCTGTTACACGACAGCATACAACTCAGAACTGCGTGTGTAGGGTCCCTGTGAAGTGTACATATCTGACTGAAATCCAAGATGAGGGGCAGGACCATAGAAAGGGAGCTAGTGTCCAACCAAGTGTAAATGTAATTAGCAAACATGCAATTGTGTTAGGGAATGACTTGTGAAAGCCAGTAATTTATTTCCATGTACCATTGTAAAAGTCACAGTTGTAGAGCCAGGCGGATCTCTGTGAGTTCAAGACCAGCCTGATTTACAGAGCGAGATCCAGGACAGGCACCAAAACTACACAGAGAAACCCTGTCTCAAAAAAACAAAACGAAAGTCACAGTTGTGTGAACTAGAAATAAGTGAAGTCTCTTTGCTGCCTTAGACAATTAGTAAGACTTGCTCAAAGAACATCAGGTTGGCTTAACTGCTTTTAGTTTCTTGGAAATACTTTAATGACTGGACCACAGTCCTAGCACAGGCTAACCGTGTCACCCTTTACTTCCAAAGGGGACGTCAATCCTCTTGTAGTTTACTGCTGTAGATCCTAGAGAACTGACTACGGAGGTGATGTGTTTGTGAAACATCCCACTTTTTTAATGTCCTCTCTGACACTTGGGGATGGGCCGGAGTTACCTTGGCTCTAGCAGGCTCCATTCAATGGAGTCACTTTTGCACAGCACAGCTCCTTGAGTAATCTGTGCCCTGCTGTAGCAGTGGAGGCTGACAGCAGCTGCATAACCTGTCTTACTGTGAGAGTGTGCAGTTAAATCTGCTGCCGAGCGAGCGCTGTTCCCTAACAGGACGCGGTAGAGTAAGGGTAGGGGTGGAGCAGCTCTGAGGAGTGAGGTTGAAGAGGGGGCTTTCAGGCCAACAGCAAGTCTTAGGATCTTCTTCTAATGAAAATTACTTGCAAACAAAAGAGGCAATCACAGCCTGGTGTTTTCGGAGTTGTACTTCAAATGCAAGAGAAAGAAACAAGTCAAACAAATAATCCAAAGTACAGGTGGGATCTTACTAAAGTAAAATCCATTAGTGTTAATTGCAGAGCAAGAAATGAACTGGCTGCTTCTCTAATACAGTGAAATACAAATACAGGGAAGCTAAGGCTCATGATGCGTACAAAGGGCCCATCCACTTCTAATTTATGTTAATTGCTAGCAGAAAGGCCTCCCATTTACCATATTTAATGCTCCCGAAATAATTCAGTCAGTTTGCTGTCTAGTGTTACTTTAAAACTTAAACCAGCTGCGCCTCCCCACTTACCCTCCAACTCAGACCAGAGTGAGCGCATTTGTTCTCAGAGGACTCTGGGAGGAAAGTCATTGTGTGAACACAAACAGCAGGAGGGAGATTGATGGTGCTCTGGAGCTGTGGAGTGTGGGTGTGTTGTACCAGGTGAAGGGTGTTCTTCCCGCAGCGTCTTCCCTGGTCCCTGTCACAGTAGGTGCACTGTTCAGATGCAACTTTGTTCTTCCCCAGTTTGACTTAAAGCGCCATCTTTGTTTTCTGAGGTCCATGTTTCCCCACGGGGCCTAGTGGTGGTGGCCCATGCTTTTTACGCACGCACGCACACGTACTGTCTGCCCTCGAGCCAGGTTCTTGCTATATGTCCAAGCTGGCCTTGAACTCCTGAGCCCCAGAGAACCGCCTCTTGGCTCTGTTGCACTTAACTCCACAAGTAATGTCTTATTGCCTGTGCACATAAGCATGTATTTTTCTATGTTATTTATACTATGACTAGTTGAAAATATTTACTTGACTGCTTGAAATGGGCATTTTCTTTTAAATATTATATTAAAGTAGATTTACATCTTAAACATGCACAGTTTATAAACTTACAGCCCCATGGATTTTCATACATTAATTACACCCATCTAGCATGTATGGGTACTTTTGTAATCAAACCTTTTAAAGTGGAAGTATCAGGAAAAAGTGAAAGACGTTAGGGTATTTTCAATGTAACAACGTAATGTGTTTGCCAGATGATGTACTGTGTACATAATATGTGTAACTTTTGTAAATAAATGACATGAAGCCTTATGAGATGCGTAGGTACCTAGGTTAATGTTCTAGGAGGCGTTAGCTGTTCTTCAGCTAGAGATTCGGGCCTTGGAAGGTGAGGTTCCGATTACATTATCACAGTCTGCAGCTTTGCTTGCGTGTGGGTAGCATATCTCTGTCCCACAGCTGGGGGGGGGTGTCTTATATTATCTCCCTAAGCTGTAGTGGGTGACAGACAGGTAGAGCGCCCACTTGGGAGTGCAGGGTGTTACAGGATTGACACATGGAGCACCTGTGTGGTGAGGAGGGTTGCAGAGTTGTTGGGTGATAGGCAGAACATGTACTTGGGGGTACAGAGGTGTTGCTGGGTGACAAGAGGAGCGTCCATATGGTGCAGATGTAGAGGTGTTGCTGGGAGACGAGAGGAGCGTCCATATGGTGCAGATGTAGGTGTTGCTGGGTGACAGGAAGAGAGTCCATATGGTGCAGATGTAGAGGTGTTGCTGGGAGACGAGAGGAGCGTCCATATGGTGCAGATGTAGGTGTTGCCGGGTGACAGGAGGAGCGTCCATATGGTGCAGATGTAGGTGTTGCCGGGTGACAGGTGGAGCGTCCATATGGTGCAGATGTAGAGGCATTGCCGGGTGACAGGCAGAGGACCTGCATGGGGATACAGAGTGTTGCTAGGGGCATTGCTAAGGTGCAGGGGTGTTGCTGGGTTGGTAGACAGCTTCTGCATCCAGCCATGGAGGGGTATTATTTGGCTTCCTGTTCTCAGGGAGTCTGGGGTGTTTTGGAGCCTGAGGTCTTGAGGGATGTGGATCCGAGTGCAGATGCATGGCTCCTAGCTGTCTAGAATAGCACCTTCCCTGGGTTGTGTCCCCTAGGGGAAGACTTAGATGAGAAATTTCTTTCAGATGCCAGGAGAAGGAAATGGTTTTGCCTCCCTTGAGGACTGATGTTTTTCCCCTGGACTCCATGTCTGTAACCAGCCTGTAGTCTGTGACTCCACGTCCTTAACAGTTCCTTGGTCCTGGATTTCTGTGTCAGCCGTAATTTTCCTAGCCCACCCCACACATGCTCTAGTAATTCAGATCTGTAATGGAACCAGGGCAGAGAGAATGTAAACAGACTGATTGTCTTTACGGTGGGCCAGGATTACAGGCTGTAGTCAGGATGTGCCTTCTTCACAGCGGCTTCCTGACAACAGGCCCAGCGAGAGGTGAGCGGGGTGCTGTGGGAAATAAGCAAAGGAAGTCAGTTCGTGACATTGTGAAGCCATCAAGGGAAGAACGTGAAATTTGCCCAGCAGTCACACAAGTCATTGGCAGCGCCCAATGGGGCAGCGCCTGTGTACCAGGAGCTTCCCTAGGAGCGGAGTGTGCTATTTGCAGCAGGTCCTCTGAGCTAGTCATCTGTCACAGCAGCCGTGTGAGGTGGGCTGTGGTCCCTGTTGTAAAGCTACAGTGAGTTGAGGGGAGTCAGAGAGACCCCTACCTGCAGAGTACTTGCCAGTGCAGGTCTGGAATGCCTGACTTCCTTAGTGGTGGCTGCGGGTTCGGGCTTGGACCCAGTGTCTGTCACTGGGCTCAGTGGTAGGTGGCTGCTGGCTTTTCAGACTGCTTTCCACGTGGGGTGACTTTTCCCTCTGGCTCCCTCCTACCCACTGAGGGTGTGGGTTATCGTCGCCGCCTCTTCAGGCATTGGCTGGTCGGGCGCACAGCCTTTGCAATCGCTGGTGTCCACAGGGCTCTGGCTGCAGCTGTGATGCTCAGCACACTCCCAACTGCCCATTCTCCTCCTGGAACAGACTCCCTGTCTGTTTATCTGGGGGCCTTCAAGGTCCATTTTGTAGCAGTCCCACCTTCCTAGAGGGATCCTAGTGCCCACCAAGCTTGTTTTGTTTTAGCAGCAGGCTTTTCCCGAAGCCTGCGTGTGGATTTGAGCTGTCCTGTTTAGCCCTCCATAACACTTTGTTTCCAGCTCCTAGGGCCTTGATTCCTGAGGCCTGTGTTGGCAGGCTCTGAGTACTGTTGTCTCACTTCCCCTCCGAGGCCTGGGCTCCAAAGAGCTCCCACAGGCCTCCCAGCTGCTGGTTAATATTTGCCAAAGCAGATGTGATTCATATACTGGTCCAGGCAAAAGCCTCCGCCACCTCTCCCCACACCAGATAAGGAATTGTCGATAATCCACAAAGCAGATCTTCCTTATGAAGTTTATCTGGGTAACAGGAAAAGAGCGTAGAGAGCTGGGAGTGGTGTGCACACCTGTACCCAGGTGCTGAGTTTGAGTCTCTCTGGGCTACCTAGGGAAGAGAGTGTGAAGAAGCCTAAGCTGTACTGGGATCTGCCTCCAGTGAATCTCTGAAGTACAGGTATTGGCCAGTGGAAAGACAGCGGATTTATATCTCACATGTTTCCTCCTTCCTTTTTTCTAAAAGGGATCCCCTTTTAACATGAATGCTCCCCTGAAATACTAGTAAGTGGGGAAGGAGGAAAGCCTCATTTCAGTCTGCAGTGCCGGTGACAGGAAACAGCTCACAATGGTCTTTGGGTGGGACAGCTGTTTGCCTCATCACCTTCTTCTAATGGCCTTCAAGTCAAGTTTGGCCCTGCCAAAGGGTAAACCACATACTTTTTGAAAAGGGATATTTTAAAAGGATTTAAGGGTAGCTCCTCGGCAGAGTATGTGCCTAGCATATGCAAGTCCCGGGCCCCTACCCCCAGCACCTAGAAAGCCCAAGTAGATAAATAAGTAGGTAAATAAAACGACTCCGAGGAGATACAGGAGTTCCTACCTCTCCGACATCCCCGCTGTGCGGTTTCTCCCTAACTACTAAGGCATGCCACCTTGTGAAGGTTAGCAAATAGAGGGAAGTGTAAAGACGAGACTTGCCCGCAAGTCTCCCATCGCAGTCGTAGCCAGGCCCAGCCCTGCCCTTGGTGTCGGAGATCCCAGGAGATGGCATGTATTCACAGTACCGTGGCTGGAAGCAGACTGCTTGTAATTTAATGGACACAGATCTGACCACTCTTTAACATTTGCTTTAAAATTGGGCATTGTTTTCCTAATTTAAAGAAGTGTGTGTTATATGACCTGTTAAGCAGTGCATGAATGTGCTGGACATGCTTTTCTTTTTTTTCTGTACAGCGTAGTGGGTTCACATTGCATGTAGTAGTTTGTGACTAGCTCCCTCAGTCTTTTCCGTTCTGGAAACATCCCCACCATCCTCAGAAGGCCTTAGCTGTGCCTGTCCCTGCTGTCGTGCTCTTGTCCTGTGGATTCTGCCCTCTCCCCCGACTCCCCAGGCCGTCTTCAGCCTGTGATTGAAGTTTGAACTGGACTCCTCTTCTCTCACTACCCTGGAATTCCTTCATGGCATTCATCAGAGCTTGTTGCCGAGTGGTAGAGCACTGTCAGCTCAGCCCAGGAAGCAACAGCTTTGTTCTAGCCACCGCTTTCTGGAACTCAGAGCCAAGCAAGCACAAAAATACCTAAAGCAAGTCAAGGGGCGAACATTTCAACATGAACATTTTCATGTCGCGTAATACCACTTTAAGACATGTCTTTTAAGGCCTGCATTGTAGTCCATTGCTCAAATAACTCTCCTTGTTTTATCATAAAAAGCTGGAATGAGTCGGGCAGTGGTGGCGCACGCCTTTAATCCTAGTACTCAGAAGGCAGAGGCAGGCGGATCTCTGTGAGGTCGAGACCAGCCTGGTCTACAGAGTGCGTTCCAGGATAGCCAGGGCTGTTAAAAGGAGAAACCCTGTCTCTAAATAACAACAAAAAATGCTGGAATGGCCATCCTTCTCCATAAATCTGAATGGATGGCACTGATTTCCTTGGTGTAACTTTTAGAAATGGAATTAGTAGGGTAAATAGCATTTTTACAATTTTTCCTGCATCGCTGAGTTAGTAATGATGCGTAGGCATCCATCCCTGCTCACTGGGACTAAGATACAGCACTGGGATAGTTGTTCCTTTATGTTTGAGCCTGGTAGGGGATGTGTGCGAGCAACAGAAAGTGGAACTGGTCCTGACTTTAAACAGCGGCCAGGCGCTACATTGTTAGAAGTTCCTGCTGTGTGTCCGGGCTGTCCTGCTTGCCTCTGTAGACCACACTTAAGGGCAATATCTTCTTTTCCTCACCATCAGCTACATTTGTGATGGTGCGAGTCTTAGCTGACTTTGGAACCCCAAACCTAAATTTGCAAGAGAGCTGGCCGTGGTCAGGCAGATGGGTGAGACCTGCTTGTTGGGGAGAAGCCAAGCTACAGGCACCCTGGAGCCATGCTTCCCTTCCCCACTGTGGCTGCCAGTGTACAGAGGTGTTCATCCTCCCAGCCTTTAGTGAGCTGAGACCCTGGTGTCTGCTTTAAGCAGCCTTTCCCCCGATCCCTTAGTACAGATGCTAGCGTTTTCTATGTGTGCCATAATGCGAAGATTGCCAGTGATCACAAATAGATTTACTTAAAGCCCATGTTGTCACCCTGCAGTTCTCTGTCGCAATTATGTGGTGGTCAGCTGGGCTCCCGGGCTGTGACACAAATGTAGCTTAGGCTAGGAGTCATAGCGGCCTGACAGGAGGGGTCTTGGGGACAAGGCTCTGAGTTCAGTTTGCACAGCCTGTTGCCAGCAAACCGTTTTGTGGTTGTAGAGTGGAGGAGGGGCTGGGGAGATGATGCAGCGAAGAGCACTGGCTGCTTCTCCAGAGGACCAGATTTGATTCCCAGCACTCACATGGCAGCTCCCAACTGTCTCCAGTTCTAGGGGATCTAACTCCCTCTTCTGGCCTCCTCAGGCACTGCATGCACATAGTGCACAGATATACATGCAGGCAAAACATGGCGACCTTGTGAAGTGTTCCTTCTATCTTCACTGGGGTATGGAAAACTGCCTTTTGACCCATGTTCCTCAGCTCAGTGCTGCTGTAGCACCCAGCCTCACTGTCGGGAGCAAGGTGCTCAGTGATGCTCCAAGTGTCAAAGGCCGACAGACTGGAAGCACCATCTGAGCACGCTGGCCGTGTTACTGCGGGTAATCCATCCCCAGCGCTGGGGCAGCTGCAGTGGGCAGGAGGATGTGGCTGTCCTGTAGGGCCCACGATGTCTTCTTGTCCATCCTTCACAAGTGGCATCTTTTCATCCAGTACCATGCACAGGGGAGGCAGCCGACGCTTCCACTCTACTAGCTGTTTCTTCAAGAGCTCCCCCAGGCCAGCACCTGGGAGCTGAAGAGCCTTGGCAACAGGCCACTAACAAAACTGTGTGCTGTCAGGAAAAGAGGGAAGGTGGCTCTTGTTAGGAGTCTGTAGGACAGCCGAGTCATCTGGCCTTATCAGCAGAGAGTCATCTCTAGATTATTGAGGTAAACACTCCTGCGTTAATGAGCTGTCTTGCGGAGTAGAAAGAATGCCTGCCTGCATGGTGGCTGGCACATGGCTGGAACATGTTAGAATATGGTGGCAAAATCCAATACCATCTGCCATATTTTATTAACTAGTAAGATCAGTGTCCTCTGACCAGCTTCCAGGCTTCTGGTCCCCTTTTCCATGGGATCACATAGTGAAGCTTTCCTCAGACCCAGAGAATTGTGGGTTGGTGGATATACATTTGGCTGGCTATGATATTAGAAGAATTATTAGTCACATGTTAGACTTAAAAGTTGTTTTATATCTTTGTGAGTTCGAGGCCAGCCTGGTCTACAGAGCGAGATCCAGGAAAGGCGCAAAGCTACACAGAGAAACCCTGTCTCGAAAAAACAAAACAAAACAAAACAAAACAAAAAGTTGTTTTATACGAGAATAAGTGATTAACAACAAAACTTTTACCCCAGCCAGCAAGTAAACATTCAGTGTAAATTTGACATAATTTCATTTGGTTTATGAAAGCTTTTATTCAGCGAAAGAGCCTTGGCTGGTGATATTTGCCATCTTGGAGTCCCAAGCATGTGGTAGAATAGAACAGCTTGATCCCTGCTCAGCTGTCACTCTTAGAGTGTCTTAGAGATGGCGTCAAGGAACGCTGTAGCTCTGTCACCTTCCGTCTTTGCCTCCAGCCTTCCTTTAGTCTTGCCACTGCTTCCTAGTTTTGTTTTACTTTGGAAATGTTCGGCCAAGCAGCGGCAGCCTCCTGGTGGCTGGAATGAGCCAGTGAGTCTTGGTAGGACGGTTTCTGGTGGGTCATATTCACAGCTCTGCTTTTGGGTGTCCCAGGAAAGTGGAGAATCAGAAGCAGAGAACTGCCGTCTCTGAGATGCCATTGATGGCTTCAGGGTCTTTCCCCGACAGGAGGTTCTCCCTGCCCCTTCTGCTTCTCTCTTTCATTCCTCTCCCTTCCTGCAAGTCCTTTTTGCCCTCTTATCCTCTCCCTGGTCCAGGAAAGTCCTGGGCATTCTTCCTAGTGTCTGGATATCCTACTTGGTTTTGGCATTGTTCTTAACTCCAGTCATTGGGTTAATGGGGGCTTTCCTCAGCGTTGACTGCTTTTTTCAAAGTGCCTTTCCAGCGTGTGTTTTCTCTGCCCATCTGCTCTGCATGTAGGTTTTCTCATCGTTGCCCTGACATAGTGACTCTTCTAGCAAGTTTCCAAATGCAACATCCAGCACCTCGTTTGCTGCCCTGTGTCCCTCCTCCCTCATCTGATCCCACTTACCTAGCAGACTCCTGTTCCTCCTGTTACTGGTTCAGCTCTTGTACTTCAGATGGGTCTGC
>CABHPH010065433.1:0-12944 GCA_902168325.1 Peromyscus nudipes | reverse complement strand
TTTTTTTTTTTTTGAGACAGGGTTTCACATTGTAGCTCTGGCTGGCCTGAAACTCACTATGTAGACCAGGCTAGCTGCAAACTCACAAAGATCTGCTTGTCTCTGCTGGGAATAATGGTGACTGTCACTACACCTGGCTCTTTACTGTCTTTATAAAGGATGCTGTCACACAGGATACAGATAAATTCGTGCATAGGGCAACATACTGGGAAAGGAGTTGGTTTTAAATGCGGCGCTTTTACTGTTTGAGGAAAGGGCAGAGGCACGACAAAATCCAGTATCAGAGCTTTATTGGGGTGGGGGGACAGAAGAGAGCATGGCCAAGCCTGGGCCAGAGACATGGGAGAGAGAGAGTAGGTGGCGGCGGCCGTGGTGGGGTGGTAGGGGTGGGGGTGGCGGTGGTGAGGCGGTGGCGGTGGGGTGGTGGTGGTGGCGGTGGTGGGGGTGAGGTGGTGGTGGTGGTGGTGGTGGGGGGTGGTGGTGGGGTCGTGGTGGTGGTGGTGGGGGGGGGGGAGAACAGAAGATGAGGGAGGAGTCTGTGTCTGGCTTTTTAAGGATTCCCCTGCACATGCACAGGTGGGCTTACGGAGCTATGCCACGCATGCACTGATTGTGTGACTGCGCTGCACACTGATGACCTAAGACCCTTGCTTGGCTACAGAACTGCACATGTGCGGTCATATACCTGGAGTGGCAGAATCCTAACAAAAGGGCACAGAGCTGCTGTGTGTCCTGAGAATACCAGTTACCAAGGAACGTGTGCATGTTTAGCTGTTGGGATAGTTTATGAAACCTGTCTCTAGAGTTTCAAGGGGCCTTTGATTGTATAATAATGACAGATGCATAGACAACCATGTTGAAATGTGATTGGACAAAAAAGGTATGATATGTTATGAAACTGTCAAGGATCAAGTTTCTGGTTTTGAAAAGGCATTATCTAACTGGGTGGGGAGATCCAGCCAGGTCTGTCCACGTTAGCATTTTGGCCTCTCTGGGCTGTGAACTCCCTCCAGGGTATGAGGCAAGACTCCTCTGGAATGAAGTAGGCCATCTGTACGACCTCTTAGCAGACAGAGGTAGGAGCGACGAATTCTCTGTAGTTAGCTCCAAGGCAGAAAGGCAGATAGAATTAGATTTCTGTGACCTGCTATGGAGAACCAACATTCTAGTTCCTGTGGCCTGTCTTGAGGAGGCAGCAGGGAGTTGTAAAATAGGAACCATGAGTGAAAGCCCCCAAAAATATATGTCATAATTTGACAACATCCGAGCCACCTCACTTAGGGGACGTAGCAAAAGGAGGAAGTGGCTAATATGTCTAAAAAAGGCCTGAAGAAAATAAATGGACTGTGGGGTACTGTGGCTTGGCTGGTCCCAGGCACTGAATGGAAGTATGGAAAATCTGAGAAAGGTCATGTATAGCATGGGTGGGGTGGTGGTAGAGACACCCAGGAAAGCACTCTACCTGTTGATCTCTAAGTGCAGGTCTGGCTCCCCTAGGTCTTCAATATCAAATCCATCTTTCTTTAGTCTTGAACTCCTCCCAGGTCTTTCATAGCTAACAGACAGGAAGAGCCTGGGTTCGTTGGTATGCTTCAGCCAGCTGTCACTGACTAAGCTCTGACTGCGGTCAATTCTTCCACACTCCGTGTTCACACAGCCTCAGCACTGTGAAGTCCACTACGGTGTCTCATTGGCAAATGCTGTAAATCATGCCTTCGCCAGTCCGTTAAACACAGCCATGCTTCCCTGCACACATTACTGTTGAAGGGACGTTTTCATATTGGGAGGAGAGATACTACAGAGAAAAACCATCAAGTATGTCCTGGACAGTGTTTTATGGGGCTGAAGGATATGCAAGAGAAGGAAGGACATGTAGAGGAAATGGACAGCCTTCTTAGGAGGTAGTTCTGTGTAGCTAAATTTAATTTAGCTAAGACCTTTGACATCAGACAGGAAGAAGCTGTAAATCTCCTCCTCCTCGTCTTGTCTTAAAGGTTTATTTATTTTTATCTAATGTGTTTGGGTCCTTTGTCTGAATATGCCCGTGTATCACAGGCAAGCAGTGTAGCAGAGGACTTTACATCCTCTGAAACTGGAGTCAGGTGACGTGAGGCGCCATGTGAGTGCTGGGAATCAACCCTCCGGCAGCCAGGGCTCTTAAATACTGAAACATCTCTTCAGCTCCATGCTTTTTTTGGATTCTAGTTAAATTAACTATCAACCCTGATAAAGACACTGCAAAAATCAACTCCAGGGAATATGAGCACTTACTAATTTAGGTGTGAACAGTGAATGTATTACTAAATATAAACAAGTAGTTCATAATTAGGTATCCATAATAAAGAATATCTGTTTAAGATTTGATATAGGAATTCAAGGATAGTTTAATATCAGGAGAGCTATCAAGATAGTCATCAACAAGTTAAAAAAATCAGTTATTTTGAAGGAATAATTGACAGATTTTAGTAGTCACTCCCAATAAAACACTGGAACAATTGAGATTTTTGATTATATTAGAATTAACTCCTCTTCGCCAGATGCCATATACTAAGCAGATATACAATCTAGGGACAGAGAAGAAAGTTTGTGATTTGAAAAATATTAATCTTTTCATACTTAGAGAATTTTAAGCACACACACGGATCAGTACATAAAAGAAAAAAAAAAAGAGAGAAAATATTTGAATTGGCTGTGGGGGTGTGGCAGCCAGCCCTAAGTTAATGACCCAGTTGCCTGCTCTATCCCAGTGGATTAGTGAGTGCTCAGACCTGTGATGAGCTGAAGGAACTCAGTGTGGTACCAGGCACCCCTCAAGGGCCGCTGACCTTTGCCCTGGAATGCCTGTGAGATCCTAGAGGCTTGCTGGTGAGATGGGAACGGGATAATGGGGTTCCTGCTGTGAGGCATTTAACCACTTGTTTTCTGCTTTTGTGACCTCACTTTTCACCGTGGGAATAGGATGGAGGGTCTTTTTATTACTGTACAGTGAGAAAGAGAAACTACAGGGGAGTAAAACAATTTCCTTGCTATGCTATGGATTCCATAGATAACTGTAACACACGCCTTTGCTATCCACCTTTATAAACCCTCCCTCGAGCCCCCATGGCACAGAATGCTGTTTGGCTCTAAGGCAGCCGCCCTTCTGCTAGCACTAAGAATAAATTCATTTAATCTAAATTTGAATTGAGTCTAAGTCTTTGATCTTTCCCAGTGGATTCCAATGCCCCAGCAAAGTAATTAATTCAGTGAGGAAAAAGATAGTTTCATTGATAATAAATTAAATAATGCCAATTAAAACAATTTGTTGACAAAAATATGGAGCTGTGGCTGGAGAGATGGCTGGAAGTTAATAGCACTGGCTGTTCTTGCAGAGGGTCTGGGTTCAGCTCCCAGCACCCACATGGCTACTCACTACCAACTACATATAACTCTAGTTCTAGGGGATCAACACCCTCTTCTCTCTGTCAGCACAAGACACACATGTGGTGCACACTGGTACATGCAGGCAAAATACTTATACACATAAACAGACATGCAAAACCCCCCAAACAAAACAAAACCCAAGGAAACAATTAGAATTCTAGCTTGTTGATGGGACTGTAATTATGTTGGAGAACAATGTGCAAACATCAAGTACACGTAGAACCATGCATATGGTTGTTCAGCACAAGCTGAATCCTCAGATTCTGCAACCACTTCCTCCATCCTGAACCCTCCGCCTCACTCCTAGTTTTAATGGACAACATCGCCATCTTGCTTGAGTGGATGACATCACCATCTTGTTTTAGTGGATGACATCATCTTTACTGGTTCCCTTCCTAAGCTTCCTGTGCTGGTGGGAATCCGAACTGGAAGCCTAGACTTTCTGGATGTTGGTTTAGGACAAACTCTAATTGCAGGGTACTGCTATCTCTCCACTATTGGGTTGTGATACAATGTTATACAGGTTGATGAGATTTTGACTACCTGGGTGGCTGCCAAGAAGCCAAATAATGCAACAGGCACAGAAATTCAGCTTCTTGTGTGGTGAAAGGGAGACCTGAAGGGAGATGGGCAGATAAGAGCCCTTCTCCATTCCTTGGATTCTATGAGGGCATTATTTCTTCTAACATTTTGTTGCTCAAGAATCACATGCTGTCACCCATCTTTCTGTAGCTTGTGATGCAGTGGCCAGCACGGTGCAGTTGGGCATTGTATCATTAGATGTATTTTTTTATCTTCTTGCTCAGGCTGTGTATTTTATTAATGCTGGCTGCCCCAGGCTTGTGCCTCTTAAGCAATATGTCAGTCACTTAATCCTGGCTTCAGGCTCTGTTTTCTAGATGATTCAAACTAAGACAGTTATAGTTTTGCCATACAGAGAAGGCTACACATATGAAAGAGGAGCAGTCTGTGAGAATGTTTACCGTAGCCTCTTGTGCAGCAGTGAAGAATTATAAACAGGCATTATTGTGGTGGTCTGTATAGACAGGGAACATGTGTCACCGAAAACAAAGGGCATCGAGCCAAATATATAACACAGAAAAAAAAATAAAAAGTAAAAGTTGAAGTGGCAGAAAAATTTGTATTGCATGGAATCATTTAGAAAAAGTTTTATTTAATTATTTAAGGTAAAGTTTCTTAAAAAGATTTACTTTACATCAGTGTGTGTCTCTGTGTGAGTGAGTGAGTGTGTGTGTGTGTGTGTGTGTGTGTGTGTGTGTGCAGATATCTGTGGAGGCTAGAATGCCGCTGGAGCTGGAGTTAGGTGTCTGCGGGCTGCCTGATGTGGTTGCTTGGAACTGAACTCCAGTCTCTGAAAGAGCAGCAAGCACTCTTGACTTTCTTGGGCACCCCTTTATACAAATTTATGAACATAAAGGTAACGTCATTAAATTCCCAGATATAGGAAATATGAGTGTTTGAATTGGAAATGTAAGGTATTTGAGAGGGAAGGAGAAGGACATATTTCAAGATAGGTGGCAGCTGGGCCTGGGGCCTCAGATCTGTATTTTCAGCTACTCAGGGGGCCGAGGCAGAAGGAAGCACAAACTGGCGACTTTTGGGGGTGACAGGGTGAGTTCGAGGCCAGCGTGCTGGGTAACTTAGGGAGGCTTTGTCTCAAAATAAGGGGCTAGGGATGGACTTCACTGCTGGAGTGAGTGCCTAGAATGTGGGAGGCCCTGGGGTTGTCTTAGTGCTGGTGAGTGGGGAGACTGAGTGATTGCTCTCCCCCCCTTTCCTCCTTCCCACTCTCTCTCCTCCCTTCCTACTCCCTCCCTCCTTCCCATTCTTCCTCCCTCCCTCCCTCCTTCCCATTCTTCCTCCCTCCCTCCTTCCTTCCTGCTCTCCCTCCCTCCCTCTCTCCCTTTTTTCTTTCTTTCCAGAGTCTCATGTAGCCCAGGTTGGCTCAAACTTGTTATGTACCGGAGGCTGACCTTAAACTTCCGATCCTCCTGCCTCTACTTCCCTAGTGTTGTGAGTACAGGTGTGAGCCACTACGCCCAGTTCATGCAGTGCTGGGGTTGAACCCAGGGCCTCGTGCTGGCTAGACAAGCACTCTACCAACTGAGCTATGCCCACCAACCAATAGTTGTCTTTACTGAGAGGAGGGGTGGGGCGGAGGGGGTTAGTGGGGAGCCTTGAGAATGTCAGTAATGCTTTACTCCTTGAGTTGAATAGTAGAGCTGTTCTATATGGTCCAGAGAAAGATCTGTGACAGCTCTATTTTTGGTTTTGAACGAGGGAGTTTGATAAGTATATAGCAAACCAAAGAAAAAGAATAAATAGGAAATGTTAGATGACAGTAAAATGTCATCAAATCAGGTGCTCAAAATATCCAGGAGAAATGGACTGGGGAAACCCCTTTATGGTAGCCTGCTGGAGTTCTTGATAGGGACAGTCTTGGCTGAGAGCAGGGAGTCGTCTCTCTCCACCTTCTCCCACCTCCCATGAAGCATCGAGAAAAAGAATAAGTAACTGCAGAAAGATTACATCATCAAATAAGTACCCAAAGGAAACTGACTGGGGAAGTTGAGGCAGCAACTGGAGTTCTCACTTGAGCACTCTCTCTGTGGACAAACTCCCAGCTTCCCCTTCCCGTGCAGGCATTTTTATATAACGGCTAATAAGTTACAGTGCCCTCTGCTGGAAATGCTTCATCTTCCAGCTCTCCTCAAGGACACAGTGTTTTCACTTTGGGACTGTTTTGCTCTTCTCTGCCCTCAGTGGTACAGTTAATGGAACCAGCTCGTGCCTAGACAAGGGGCCTTGAAGGAAGGGCACTTTGAGACAAATGTACCTGAAAACCCCACTTCAAGAGTCAGCCTCACAGTGAGCTTGAACAGCGCATGACAACTTACCGTGAAGTGTCTCATGGCTATGGAGGCTGGGAAAGTGCGTTACTGGATTCTCTTCCTCTCTTCTTGCTGAGGTTGGGTCTTGGAGGCTGGCTTATTTCAGTGCATCTGTGAGCTTGTTTTCACTCTGGATTCTGACTGGATCCAGCTAGTGGGGGAGCATCCAAAGGACATGGGGTAGGGAGTGGGTTACAGGAGAAGAAAGCTGGGACAGCATTCTTAAGTTTTTAAGTTGTTTAGTATTGTATTATTTCCTTAGTCTACGTAAGTCTGGAGAAAATACCACAGATACAAGTAGGTGCTTGGCCTGGAATGTGGTGTGTGGATGCAGGTGTTGACGAGAGTGAAGAGAAGAGAAGGAAGGAGAGAGAATCACACACAGAAGAGAACTCTCTTTTCAAAAAGATGAAGTAATTTCCAAACCTTGCCTTTTCCTCTCTATCTTTTTGTTTGTTTGTTTTTAAACTAAACACTTGTTTTATTTTTATTTTTAACGGGTGCTCACAGAGCACATGCGTGCACGCGTGCGTGCGTGCATGTGTGTGTGTGTGTGTGTGTGTGTGTGTGTGTGTGTGAATGTGTCTGAGGAGCCAGATGAAGGCACCAGATCCTCTAGAGCTCAAGTTACAGGCAGTTGTGAACCACTGATGCTGGGATTTGAACTCAGGTCCTATACAAGTGTGTTACTTGCTCTTAACTGAGGAGCCATCTCTCCAGTCCTGTTGCTTGTGTTTTTGAGACAGGATTTCATGTTAGCATAGGCTGGCCTCAAACCTGACACACAGATCCTGAGGATGACCTTGAACATCCTCTTGCCTTCACTTACAGAGGGATGCCATCTTGGTCAGCTCATGTGGTGCTGGAGACTGAACTGGAGCTTGGCGCATGCCGAACAAGCTCTCTGCTGAGCAAACTGCATCCCGAGTGCCCTCCCCAGTCTTTAAGGAGTCAGCATGCATGAAGCAAGGAGTGGGCTAGCGCCCATCCTCTCCTGGGTACAAAGGGCTGGAGGGGAATCTCAAAGTCAGAACTGGAAGAGCAGGTCAAACTGGGCCGCAGTCTAGCAAGACAAGTTAAGAACTGGAGCTGAGGTTGCTGTGCGTGAAGGAGGAGGCTGAGCAGGGACATCCTGCAGGAGGGAGGGATTCCAGAAGGGGGTGCAGGTGTGTGTGTGGGGGGTTCATTTATCTTCGTCAGGACTCTCGAAGCCGGTAGGCCATCTGTCTATTCCCACACTTTCAATCTTGTCCTTGATTTTAGGATTCAATTTCCCCTAAAGACATTCCCTGTGATAAAGAAAACAAGGGAATTGTTAAAACAATATTTTCTTTCCTTTCTCAAAAAAGTCACCTCCAATTTTCTTTCTGAAGCCGTTCTTTTGTTTTTGTTTTTTGTCTTTTCTTCCTGTTCTACAAATCTGATCATGTTCAGCGCTCTTTCACATCTGGAAGAAAATCTCAACTCTCCCTTGTCTTTAAATATGTGCCCCCTATCTCTGCGGCTCCACCCTCTTCCTTCTTCCTCTCCCTCCCCCTAACCGACGCAATTTCGGTTTCTCACGGTGGCGCTGTTCGGGTCAGACCATTTATTTGTTGAGGGAGGCTTTCTGTGTATCAAGGGTGTTTCCTGCCTCGCTGGTTTCAACCACTAGCTGCCATTAACACTACTGCAAGTTGTGACAACCAAATGTTTTTCTAGACACCCCAAAATCTTTCCCAGGGTCCAAAATTGCCCCTGATTAACCACCAGTGAGGTAGTGTGTGCTATTCCACAGCTTCCCTTTTCTCTCTCTCCCCTTTATCCCTTTCCACTTCCTCTGTATGCACACTCAAGTGAGTGAGTGAGTGTGTGTGAGTGTGTGTGTGTGTGTGTGTGTGTGTGTAGGTCAGAGGACAACCTTGGATATGGGTCATTACCTTCTACCTTCTTTGAGATAAGATCTCTTGCTCACTGTTATGTGTGCCAAGCTGGTTAACTGGAATCTCCAGGAATTCGCTTTGCCTTTGCCTCCCATTTCGTGGATGGAGGGTTATTACTGCAACTGCTTTACCTGACCTCAGGCCCTTGATTTATCTACCGAGCCATGTCTATAGCCACCCCCCCCCTTTTTCTTCATAGGATGATTTTTTTCAGTGTGGTCAACCATGCAAACACAGTCTCCACTCAGTCCTCTGTGACTCTCTGGAGGTGGCAAGTTGGCCCTCACAGGAACACACACAACACTTTGCCTAACTGCTCCATATCCAACCAGCTTCTAACAAATTACCTGGCTCCCCACTAGACTGAGAGACCAGCCCCTCACATTGTCTTGGTTTGGTCTTCCTTTTTTTGCCTGCTAACCCTCTCTACTTAGCTAAAGCTGCCCTTGAGGATTGACAATATCTGTGCACATTCTAAAATCTTCATAGATTTTGCATATTATTAAACTGGTATAAAAATGGCATTTAGAAGTTGGTGAGATGGCTTAGCAGGTAAAGGCGCTTGCTGCCAACCCTGCCAACCTGAGCTGTAGCCTAGGATCCCGCATGGCGGAAGGAGAGAACCAGTTCCTGCAGGTTGTTCTCTGACCTCCACAAGAGCATGCGCGAGCACATGTTGAGTGATTTGCTCAACTGTTGCTCATCCTGAGGACCCAGGTTCAGTTTCCAGCACCCATGTCCAGCCGCTCACAGCCTTCTGTAACTCCAGCTCCAGGGGATCCAAGGTCTCCAGTCTCTGCAGGTCCCTGTGCTCACATACACTTGCACACAGACACAACTGTATATACAGAATTAAAAGATAACAATACAAATGGAACCTCTCAAAGTTACTCTGTTTAGGAAGCTCATTATCTATCAATGGTAACTGTGAGAAAGATTTTTGAACATTGGCTTTCTAAGCTGTCTATGGCTTGCCAATGCCGCCATCTTCTGGATATCACTACACACTGCACCATTTAAAGAATAAAGTTCTTCATGGATGCTGTGAGAAATTCCACTTTCTTTCCTTTTCGCTTATTTTAAAAAAGGCCTGGATACCCTTTCCCCACTAAATCCTTGACTGTTTGCCCGCGTTCCAGCACCTGCTGGAGGAAGGGTGGTGTGGTACCATCACAGTGTAGGCTGGGTGAGCTGTCTTCATTTCACCCTTCTGGACCTTCTTCTGTTCTGTTTTATGTCTTTGGAACATAGGCTAGCCTCGAGGATGCACATCGAGGAGCCCCCTGGACTTTAGCTTCCAGGTGGATCAGGGCAGTGGGAAGCATTAAAACAAGATCAAAGGGAGGGGAGGAAACGGACCCAGCATATCCATTCCATTAGCGCCATCCCTACGAGGATGCTGGCTCTGGTCATCAAATGAAGGTCATGTCTTCCATCTGAGGCCTTTACTAAAATAGCTTACTCTCTAGAACAGTGGTAATTATTTCCTACTTACGTCACGAAGAGCCTGTGTGAATGAAATGTCCCCCATAGGCTCATGTATTTGAGCTTGTGGTCCCCGGGAGGTGGTGCTGTTTGGGGGCAGGTTATGAAACCTTTAGGACTTGGATCCGTACTGGAGGAGGTGTGTCACTGAGGGTGGGCTTTGAGGACGTGGAGTCTTTCCCCACTCCCTGCTCTGTCTCTCTGTTTCCTGTGTGGATGAAACGGGAACTCTCTGCTTCCTGCAACTTCTGCCATGCCTTCCTTACCGTATGGACTCTATCCCCATGGAACCTGAAGCCACCACAACTCTGATTCCTGAAGTTGCTTCTGGTCCTGAGATTTTCTTGCAGCCACAGAAAAGTAGTGGATACAAGTATCTGACTATAAAGAAGGTCAGAATGCTGCCCCTTATGATCGTCTTTTATAATGACCCTTCTATTAAACACCCCAGAAGAAGTGACAGGAGGAAGGGTTTGTTCTGGCTTGCAGATTTAGGGGATGCAGTGTACTCTGATGAGGAGGGCATGGCTGCTGGAGGGCTCTGTCCGTGGCAGTGGGAAAGTGAGGTAGCTGGGTTATACATCTTGTTCAAACAAGAAGCAGGCACCTAAAGTCCAGAATGAGAGGTGGGTATAGGCTTCAAGGGCTGCCCCTAGTGGCCTCCACCTTGTAGATGTAACCGTCTTATTAAATAAGAAACACAGAGCCAATACAGAGATGAAAGCCAAGAGGTCAGAGCAATAGCTAAGAGCTAAAAACCTTACCCTTCACTGTCGCTGTTGTCCTACCTCTCCAAAAGAGACCTACTTCCTGTGTCTGTCTTTTTTAGAGTTTCTGTTCTGCCTTCTCATTGGTTGTAAACCCAACCACATGACCTCCTAGTCACTGCCTGTCTGTACAGTCCTCCAGGTCTTCTATGGTTGGTATTGAGATTAAAGGCGTGTGTCTCCAATGCTGGTTGTATCCTTGAACACACAGAGATCTACCTAGCTCTGCCTACCAAGTGCTGGGATTAAAGGCGTGCACCACCACCGCCCAGCTTTCGCTATGGCTTGTTAATAGCTCTGACCCCTGGGCAACTTTATTTATTAACATACCAATCATATTTTAGTACAAATAAAATATTACCATACCATCTGATTGTTATGCTTCCCCCCACCCCCTCCAAAAGATCTCATAACTTCTCAGAACAGTACACCTAAGCAGCTGGGGACCAAGTGTTCATGCACATGTGCCTGTGGAGGACACTTTACATCCAGATCTCTACACTCACTGACCACAGTGATGGGATTGGTGGTAACTGTTACCTCATGGTGCTATAGTTCGGTTAGAGTGTCCCCTTCAGGCCATGTGTTGAAGGTTTGGGCCCCAGGGTGCTGCTATTTGGAGGAGATAGAACCTTTAAGAGAAGGGAACCTAGTGGAACCAAGTTAAGTCACGGGGACTATCCTCGAAGGGGATTGACCCGGCTAGTTTTGTGTCAACTCTACACAAGCTAACATCATCAGAGAGGAGGAAGCCTCTATTGAAAAAATGCCTCCATAAGATCTGGCAAGCCTGTGAGGCATTGTCTTAATTAGTGATCAATGGGGGAGGGCCCAACCCATGGTGGGTGGTGCCACCCCTGGGCTGGTGGTTCTGGGTTCATAAGAAAGCAGGCTGAGCAAGCCAGGGGAAGCAAGCCAGTAAGCAGCACCCTCCATGGCCTCTGCATCAGCTCCTGCCTCCAGGTTCCTGCCCTGTGTGAGTTCCTGCCCTCATGGCTTTTGATGATGAACTGTCATATGGAACTGTGAGTAAAATAAGCCCTTTCCTCCCCAAGTTGCTTTGGTCACGGAGTCTCAGAACATCAATAGTGACCCTCTCTAAGTCAGGGGTATTAGGATTCTGTCTTCTCTCCTCTGTCTTCGCAGCACTCACTGTCATCCCAATGTGGCTTTGCCACAGGTCCAGACGCAGCATGGCCAAGCAATACTGAACCATTGGGTCCGCTGCTTTCCAATGGGTAACTAAAAGCATAGTGAAACTTTGCACCTCTGCCTTCATCTTGTACCTGCTTCTTCGGCCTCAAACTTTGGAACACATTCTTGCTCGTCTCCACGCGTTAATCATTTAGAGTTTGTCCTGTGATTCTCTGCTTCAAGGTTCAATACCACTGAGATGAAAAACTAGGGGTTTAAAAGATTTTCTGAAACATCCTGCTCCAGAATTCCTAGAGGGACATCTAGAGTCTACATCTGTGCCCTTGCACCTCCCAGGAACAGGATTCTTGCAGGCAGATCACCCCATGTCCACACTGTCCACTTAAGCTGCAGCCATCCTCTCTTGGGGACTGAACTGTGTCTGCCTCCCAGGATGACCAGTCAGATGGAAAGACAGCATGCAAGACAAATGGAGATTGTACCCTTAGTGCCAGCAACTTCCTTAACACCAGAGGGAGCCCCCCCCCAGCAACGCACCCCCACCTGCCTTATTTTTATTTTTATTTTTTTGCCTGGAATAATCTCAAGCCATTCCAGGTGCCCGGGAGGCAACCCTTGAACCTGTTTTCCTCCTGCAGCTACATTGAATTTCTTGTCTGTTTCTGAGACAGGACCTAATGCAGCCCAGCCTGGCCTCAAACTCATTTGTGAAGCTGAAGATGACCTTGAACTTCTGATATTCCTGCCTCCACCTCCCCATTGCTGGGATCACAGGCGTGCACTGCCCACCCTATGTATATGGTGCTGAGACTGGAACCCAGGCCTGTGCCTGCTGCACAAGCTCTCTGCCAGCCCAACTACATCTCTAGCTGAGTGTGGTGGTATTGTGTTCCCCAAAATACTGTGTATGCTAATAAACTTATCTGGGGTCAGAGAACAGGACAGCCACAATATTAAACATAGAGGTTAGGCAGTGGTAGCATACGCCTTTAATCCTAGCATTCCAGAGACAGAAATCCCTCTAGATCTCTGTGAGTTCAAGGCCACATTGGAAACGGCCAGGCACGGTGATACACACCTTTAATCCCAGAAAGCCACACCTTTAATCCCAGGGAGTGGTGGTAGAAAGCAGAAAGGTATATAAAGCGTGAGGACCAGAAACTAGAAGCATTTGGCCTGGAGAAATATTTGGCCTGGTTAAGCATTCAGGCTTCTAGCAGCAGTTCAGCTGAGACCCATTCTGGATGAGGGCTCGGGGCATCCAGTCTGAGGAAACAAGA
>CABHPH010065432.1:0-29718 GCA_902168325.1 Peromyscus nudipes | reverse complement strand
GAGACTGGCGGGACTTGGGAGCTGGAGACTGGCGGGTGGCGGAGATTTGTCCTGACTGTGGGCACGGCAGGAAAACTCTAGCTACAGTAGCCCATTTTTTAATTGGATTGTTTGGTATTTTTAAAGTCTAGTTTCTTGAGTTATTTATATATTTTTTGGAGATCAGCCCTCTATCAGATGTGGGTTGGTGAAGAACCTTTCCTATTCTGTAGGCTGTCATTTTGTCTTATTTACAGTGTCCTTTGCCTTACAGAAGCTTTTCAGTTTCAGGAGGTCCCATTTATTAATTGTTGCTCTCAGTGTCTGTGCTACTGGTGTTATGTTTAAGAAGTGGTCTCCTGTACCAATGCATTCAAGACTACTTCTTACTTCCTCTTCTATGAAGTTCAGTGTAACTGGATTTATGTTGAGGCCTTTGATCCACTTGGACTTGGTTTTGTGCATGGCGATAGATATGGATCTATTTGCAATCTTCTACATGTCCAGTTATGCCAGCACCATCTTTTTTCCATTGTACAATTTTGGCTTCTTTGTCAAAAAGCAGGTGTTTGTAGGGGTGTGGATTAATGTCAGGGTCTTCAGTTCGATTCCATTGGTCCACATGTCAGTTTTTATTCCAATACTAAGATGTTTTTAATTACTATAGTTCTGTAGTAGAGCTTGAGGTCAGGGATGATGATAACTCCAGAAGTTGCTTTATTGTACAGGATTGTTTTAGCTGTCCTGGATTTTTTGTTTTTCCATATGAAGTTGAGTATTGTTCTTTCCATGTCTTTGAAAATTTGTGTTGGGATTTTGATGTGGATTGCATTGAGTCTGTAGATTGCTTTTGGTAAGATTGCCATTTTTACTATGTTAATCCTACCTATCCATGAGCATGGGAAATCTTTCCATTTTCTGATACATTTTCAATTTCTTTCTTCAGAGTCTTAATGTTCTTGTCATACAAGTCAGTTACTTGCTTAGTTAGCATTACCCCAAGGTATTTTCTATTATTTGTGGCTATTATAAAGGGTTATGTTTCTCTGATTTCTTTCTCAGCCTGTTTATCATTTGTATATAGGAAGGCTACTGATTGAGTTAATCTTGTTTCCTGCCATATTACTGAAGGAGTTTATCATCTATAGGATTTCCCTGGTTGAATTTTTGGGGTCACTTATGTATACTATCATATTGTCTGCAAAAAGTGAAAGTTTGACTTCTTCCTTTCCAACTTGTTTCCCCTTAAACTCTTATTGTTATCTTATTGCTCTAGCTAGAACTTCAAGCACTATATTGAAAAACTATGGGGAGAGTGTAGCTGAAGTTTTCCTGGTCCTGCCTGGCCCACAGTCAGGATAAATCTCTCTCACCCGCCAGTCCCACAGCCACTCAGAGCCAAGTAAACACATAGAGACTTATATTACTTATAAACTGTATGGCTGTGTGGCTCAGGCTTCTTGCTATCTAGATCTTACACTGAAATCAACACATAATTCTTATTTATGTTTAGCCACGTGGCTTGGTACCTTTTCCCAGTTCTGCCTTCACATCTTGCTTCTCATGGTGGCGGCTGGCAGCATCTCCTCACTCAGCCTTCCTCCTCCCAGAATTCTCTTCTCTGCTTGTCCCACCTATATTTTCTGCCTGGCTACTGGCCAATCAGCATTTTATTTATCAACCAATCAGAGCAACACATTCACAGCATACAGAACATATCCACAGCACTTCCTCTTTTCTTTTTTTTTTCAAAAAGGAATGTTTTAACTTTAACATAGTAAAATTACATATAACAAAACAATTATCAAGCAAGAATTACAGTTACAATATCTACTCTATTTGTATTTTGTAAAATAAAAGAAAATTTTTTATCCTATATTTGTGAGTCTAAGTTTTCATATCTAATTTATCTTGTATCATAACTAAAAAAATTATAACTATCTAATCTTCAACTACATCAAAGACCTCAAAAGGATAAAACTTTACCTAAGTAAACAGGGAGAACATTGTAAAGCAACTTCCAAAAATCTAGAATGACAGAGACAGTTGGCTGCCTGGACAGTCGCTCAAAGTTCTTCTGCAATGTTGGGGCATCCATCTTCAGCCCACAGGCCTAGAGTCTCTCAGTTGCTTCTCTGTGTCCTGTAGATTGTCTGGCAGTTTCTTCTGTGAAGCAGGAACCTGAAGTACCATTTTGCCTTGTAAAGTTCAGTGGTCATCTTCCTATGGGTCTTGCATGTCCAGTCAATACAACATTTTGTCAAGCAGTCCAGGAAAAAACAGTTTCTTGTCCAAATGGCTATTTTTGCCAAGAAGAAGGTAAATTCCATATGGAGTGTCTTCGATGCCCATCTTTCTCTTTGAAGTAAATCGATGCTGCCAGGAACAGACAAGTCTCACTATCCAGAAAGTCTTAAGTTTTTAAAACATTTTAAATGCCATATTCTCCAGGTCTTTGAAGTGTTTGAAGATTATCTACCTAACTGAATGATATCTATGTATACCTAGAAAACTTAAGATGACTATAAGTTTGACTATTATAGAAGACAAATTATTAATCTGTATTTATTAATATACATTAATTAATATTATTAATATACATTACAATTTAAATGAGTTATATGAACATAATATCTTAAACAAGAGTAGAAATATATATATAGTTTAAATTTGTATCAGTAAACTAAAATCTATACCAATGTAAACAACGTTCGTGGTACGAATTCATGAAAAAGCTATGGCCTTGTGGGCCCCAGCTCAGGCCCAAGCTACACTCGGCCAGTTGTGGTGGCACATGCTGGTAGGTTTCAATGAAGGAGGGAGAGGCAGGAGGATCCCGAGTTTGAGGCCAGCCTAGGAGGCTTGCTAAGGAGAAGCTTCAGTCAGGACCCGGCTACAAACAGTTGCAGTAGGACCATGGAGGCAGTGGCTGCTACTCCAAGTTGCTGGCTGCTCCTTCTCATCGTGTTGGTGACTGTGGTGATGCTGCTACCTGGGACAAAGGGTTTACCGCTGTTTGTTCAGAGAAGAATTGCCAGGACCATCGTGTTACAAGAAAGCATCGGCAAAGGTCAGTTTGGAAAAGTTTGGCAAGACAAATGGTGGGGAGAAATTGCTGTGAAGATTTTCTCTTCTAGGGAAGAACATTCATGGTTCCGAGAGACAGACATTTATCAGACTGTGATTACTCCAAACCACAGAGGAGCCACAAAAAAAAATTGTCTGCAGGGAACCATGACCACGCCTAACGGCGACTTTGAAATCTTCAAAAGGAAGATGGGACTAGACTATGGTAAAGCCATTAAGCTGATTAACACCAAGAAAAGATCGACTTTGGAGTACAAAGTGTTTAGGACAATTTTGAGATGACTAGCTGAGATGATCCAGCCTGACAGACTACTCGAGCAAGGACTTATGACAAGCCCTATTATGCAGAGACTGGACAAATGATACAGGACTTGACAATTAACCCAAAAATTTTCTTTTCAAGATTCCCTAAAGATATCTTCACCCCTAGAAAGCAAAAAGAAAAAGAGAATAAGATATGAGATAGATTATTGAATCTACTCTGAGAAAAAAGATAAAGAAATAATAGGATAAATAGGTAGATCACTGAATCTACACTGAAGAAAAATGGGAAGATATAAAAATGACAAAAGGTAGACTACTGAATGTATTATGAAAAGAAGAAAGAGAGAATATGGATATGATAAGATAAAAAGGGAGATTATGGAATCTACTTTTAAAAAAGGAACTACTTTTTTTAAGTAAGATAAGTAATGAAAAATTTTTTTGTCTGAATTTGTCAAATGTTACTGGACTGGACATTGTTAATATATATAGTGGAGTTTTTGTCTGAATTTGACAAATGTTAATGGACTAGACATCGTTAATGTAATCTTCACTGTGTATATTGTATATACTTATTGGACATAATTTTTCTTGTATTAGTTATAAGCTTTTTTAAAATTTTAGACAAAAAGAGAGGAAATGTGGTATTGTATTCCCCCAAATATTGAGCATGCTTATAAACTTATCTGGCTGGGGTCAGAGACAGAGCAGCCACAATATTAAACATGAGGATAGGCAGTGGTAGCACACGCCTTTAATCCTAGCATTCCAGAGGCAGAAATCCATCTGTTCAAGGATACAGCCAAACATGGTGACTCACGCCTTTAATCCCAGAAAGCAAGCCTTCAATCCCAGGGAGTGGTGGAAGAAAGCAGAAAGGTATATAAGGCATGAGGACCAGAAACTACAAGCATTTTGGCCTGGTTAAGCTTTCAGGCTTCTAGCAGCAGTTCAGCTGAGACCCATTCTGGATGAGGACTCAGAGGCCTCCAGTCTGAGGAAACAAGACCAGCTGAGGATCCGGCGAGGTGAGATAGCTGTGGCTTATTCTGTCTCTCTGACCTTCCAGTGTTCACCCCAATACCCAGCTCAGGTTTGATTTTATTAATAAGACTCTTTAAGATTCATGCTACATCAGTTGCTCTTTAAAAGTACGTTCAACAATCCACCCTTTTATCCTATCATATCTATATCCTATATTTCCATATCAGATCCCCCCTTCTTCTTTTAGAAAGAGATTGACTATGACCCATAACAATTTGCAACCAACAACCTAAACAAAAACAAACATTCATAATCCACTTTTTGGGAATGTGGGTGTAGTGTTCTAGGCTACTTCCTGCTGATAAAGGGTGCTGTATTCGTATGGGGATCCTGAGAAAATTAAGAATTATGGTCAAATCCTGACTGGAAGAGTTTGTGAGGCAGCAGTGTCTGAGCCATTGCCTTGCAACCATTTTAGATGTTGGATCATCTAGGCCATGGTGTCATCAGAGACCTTTCAGGGGGTCTTGGTTGGTCATACCTCATGTATCTTAATCTGGAACAAATCCATAGCCTGTGGAAACAAAAGCAGAACCTCCTTTCCAAAGCAACATATCTTTATATCCAAATTTTGAAGTCAGGGTACCTTTAAAACATACATATTAGTTTAACTGAGCAACCTTTACAATCAAATGTCTTTCTGCAGTTAAAAATATCAAAGACAACACAATCTAGATTCTCTGTAAAAGCCATCTTTACATGGCTTATTTTTTATATTACCTTTACTGTCTCTTTAAAGACTTTATTTTTAAAAACTATTTCTTTATATAACTGCATATATTACCTTTTTCTCTCTTTCAAGCCTATGCACATTTTTACACACATTGTAAACCATTTAGAGGTTTATCCCATCTGATTCTGTCTTATTGTGAATCTATTGCTTTAAACTGCAGCATTTCTGCTCACCTCAGTTTCCCAACATGGTGGAACTATTTTTACTGCCAGCTCTGGGAATCAGGCTCCCACTGACTCTGGGAAGCAGTGGGTCTATGCTTCCATCAAAACAGCCCAGAAACCTTTTCTTTTTTTAACTACCAAAAGCTATATCCACCCTGCAGCATATTGCATGGCTTGGAATCTGCCATGTTGCATGCAGGTCAAGCCTGCATGCCGTGAACCTGCCATAGAGTAGCTCAAGCCCGCATGTTGCAGCTTCTAACTGCCCACAAGAGACACGAAGTTGGAATCTGTTTTTGCCTCCATTTAGAATTGCTTATTAAGTATTCTCAGGTTTTAGGTGGAAACTTGAGCCATTAGGTGCCATTTGTAGTTGGAGTTTTCTCCAGTCTGGCTCAGACCTGCAGCCACTCAGACCCAAATGAAAACACAGACGCTTGTATTTTTTAAACTGTTTGGCCTAATGGCTCAGGCTTCTTGCAATCTAGTTCTTATATCTTAAAATAACCCATTTCTATTCATCTATAAGTTGCCACGTGGCTCGTAGCTTACTGGAACCTTACATCTTGCTTCTCATGGAGGCAGCGGCTGGCAGCGTCTCCTCACTCAGACTTCCTCCCCCTTCTCTGCTTCTCCCATCTATACTTCCTGCCTGGCTACTGGCCAATCAGCATTTTATTTATCATCCAATCAGAGCAACACATTCACAGCATACAGAGCATATCCACAGCCCTTCTCCTTTTTTTTTTAAAAAAGGAAAGTTTTAACTTTAACATAGTAAAATTACATATAACAAAACAATTATCAAGCAAGAATTACAGTTACAGGAGAGTGGACAACCTTGTCTTATTTTTAGTGGAATCGCTTTGAGTTTCTGTCCATTTAATTTGATGTTGGTTGTTGGCTTGCTATAAATTGCCTTTATTATGTTTAGGTATGTTCTTTGTATTCCTTATTTCTCTAGAACCTTTACCATGAGGGGTGTTGGATTTTGTCAAAGGCTTTTTCAGCATCTAATGACATGATTGTGTGTTTTTTCCTTCAGTTTGTTTGTATGGTGTATTATATTGACAGATTTTCATATGTTGAACCATCCTTGTATCCCTGGGATGAAGCCTACTTGGTCATGGTGGATAATGTATTTTTGATGTGTTCTTGGAATCTGTTTGCCAATATTTTATTGAGTATTTTTGCATCAATGTTCACAAGGAAGATTGGTCTGTAATTCTCTTTCTTTGTTGCATCTTTGTGTGATTTGGGTATCAGGGTAACTGTAGGCTCATAAAAAGAGTTTGGTAATATTCCTTCTGTTTTTATTTTGTGGAACAATTTGAAGAGTATTGGTATTAGTTCTTCTTTGAAATTCTGGTAGAATTCTGTGCTGAAACCATCTGGTGTTGAGCTTTTTTGGTTGGGACACTTTTAATGACTTTTTCTATTGCCTTAGGGGTTATTGGTCTATTTAAATAGTTTATCTGGTCTTGATTTAACTTTGATATGTGGTACCTATCCAGAAAATCATCCATTTCTTTTAGATTTTCCAATTTTGTGGAGTACTGGTTTTTGAAGTATGACCTGAGGATTCTCTGGATTTCCTCATTGTCTGTTGTTATATCTCCATTTTCATTTCTGATTTTGTTAATTTGGATGCTCGCTCTCTGCCTTTTGGTTAGTTTGGATAAGGGCTTGTCTATCTTGTTGATTTTCTCAAAGAAGCTACCCTTGGTTTCATTGATTCTTTGTATTGTTCTCCTTGTTTCTATTTTATTGATTTCGGCCCTCAATTTGATTATTTCCTGCTATCTATTCCTCCTGGGTGAGTTTGCTTCTTTTTGTTCTAGAGCTTTCAGGTGTACTGTTAAGTCACTAGTGTGAGAGTTCTCCAACTTCTTTGTGTTTAGTGCTATGAATTTTCCTCTTAGCACTGCTTTCATAGTGTCCCATAAGTTTGGGTATGTTGTACATTCATTTCTATTGAATTCTAGGAAATCTTTAATTTTTTTCTTTATTTCTTCCTAGACCCAATGGTGATTCAGTTGAGTATTATTCAGTTTCTGTGAGATTGTAGGCTTTCTATAATTTTTGTTGTTGTTGAAATCTGACTTTAAGCCATGGTGGCCTTATAAAATACAAGAGGTTGTTCCAATTTTTTTGTATCTGTTGAGATTTGCTTTGTGACCTCGTATGTGGTCGATTTTAGAGAAGGTTCCTTGGGGTGCTGAGAAGAAGATATATTCTTTTTTGTTAGGGTGGAATGTTCTGTAGATATCTATTAAGTCCATTTGAGTCATAATATCTGTTAGTTGCCTTATTTCTCTGTTAAGTTTCTGCTGGCGGACCTGTCCATTGGTGAGAGTGGGGTGTTGAAGTCTTCCACTACTAGTGTGTGGGGTTTGATGTGTGATTTAAGCTGTAGTAATGTTTCTTTTACAAATGTGGGTGCCCTTGTATTTGGGGCATAAATGTTCAGAATTGAGACTTCATCTTGGTGGATTTTTCCTGTAATGAATATGTAATGTCTTTTCCAATTTCTTTCAATTGATTTTATTCTTTTCCCATGCTTTTACTCTGAGGTAGTGTCTGTCTTTGAAGTTGAGGTATTTTTCTTGTATGCAGCAGAAGGATGGATCCTGTTTTCATATCCATTCTATTAGCCTGTATCTTTTTATAGGTGAACTGAGACCATTGATATTAATGGATATTAATGACCAGTGACTATTAATTCCTGTTATTTTTTGGTGGTAGTGTTGTGTGTTTCCCTTCCTTGGTATTTGTTGGTGTGGGATTATCTATTGCCCATGTTTTAATGGGTGCATCTAACTTCCTTGGGTTGGATTTTTCCTTCTAGTATTTTCTGTAGGGCTTGATTTGTGGATAGGTATTGTTTAAATTTGGTTTTATCATGGAATATTTTGTTTACTCCATCTATGGCAATTGAGAGTTTTGCTGGGTGTAACAGTCTGGGTTGGAATCCATAGTCTCTTAGTGCATAATGTCTGTCTAGGGCCTTCTGGCTTTCAGAGTCTCTATTGAGAAGTAAGTTGTTATTCTGATGGGTCTGCCTTCATATGCTACTTGACCTTTACCTTTGCAGCTCTTAATATTTTTTCTTTATTCTATATGTTTAGTGGTTTGATTGTTATGTGGGGAGGGGAATTTCTTGTTTTGGGGTCCAGTCTATTTGGTATTCTGTAAGCTTCTTGTGTCTTCATAGGCATTTCCTTCTTTAAGTTGGGAAAGTTTTCTTCTATGATTTTGTTGAATATATTCTCTGTGCCTTTGAGCTGGTATTCTTCTTCTTCTATCCATATTATTCTTAGGTTTTATCTTTTCATGGTGGCCCAGATTTCCTGGACCTTTTGTGTTATGACTTTGTTGGCTTTAATGTTTTCTTTGACTGATGAATCTATTTCCTCTATTGTATTTTCAATGCCAGAGATTCTCTCTTCTATCTCTTTCATTCTGTTGGTTATGCTTGCTTCTGTAGTTCCTGTTCATTTACTCAGATTTTTCTTTTCCAGCATTCTCTCAGTTTGTGTCTTCTTCATTGTTTCTATTTCAGTTTTCAAATCTTGTACTGTTTCCTTCACCTGTTTAATTGCTTTTTCTTGGTTTTCTGTAAGGGATGTATTGATTTCTTCCAATTTTTTTGTTGTGTTTTCCTGAATTTCTTTAAGGGATTTTTTCATTTCCTCTTTACAAGCCTCTATAATTTTCTTAAAGTCATTTTTAAGGTCTTACTGATGTAGAACCACTAGTTTCTGGTGGTACCATATTGCTCTTTATGTTGTTGGATGTATTTTTGTATTGGCATCTACCCATCTCTTCCTCCAATCGGTGAAAAAGGTGTCTATGTCTGAGGAAGTTTCTTTTGGTCCAACTGGCACTCTTGATCCTTGGAAGCTCTTGGTCCAATGGGAGCACTTGGTTCAATGGGAGCTCTTGGTCCAATGGGAGCTGGCAGAGTCTGTGTCTCAGGGAGCAGTTGTGGTCTTGAAGGATCAGAATATCTACTTCTGAACATAATGGTACAACATTATTCTACATAACCTCCCAACATAAACAGCAACACAACAACAACAAAACTGAAAAAATTTGATCCTGTTGATGAAAACACCACACACTTTTCTTAAAAAGCACGGTGATAGCAAGCTGGAATTGATCTGAAAGCTTCTTCCATGCTATCTGGCTTTCATAGTAATGGAGGGTCATAGTCCCTAGAGAGGAACCAATTACTGTTTGTGGTGATTTGAATGAGTATAGCTCCCATAGGTTCATGTGTTTGAATGCTTGGTCCCCCGTTGATGGAATTATTTTGAAAGGATTAGGAGTTGTGGTCTCGTTGTAGGAGGTTTGTCACTTTAGGCTTTGAGGTTTCAAAATTTCATGCCATTCCCAAATACTGTGTGTTTTCTCTCTCTCTCTCTCTCTCTCTCTCTCTCTCTCTCTCTCTCTCTCCCTCCCTCCCTCCCTCCCTCCCTCCCTCCTTCTCTCTTCTCTCTCTCTCTTTCTTTCTCTCTCTCTCCTCTTTCCTTCCTTCCCTTCTTACTCTGCCCATGGCTGTTGTCTCAAGATGTAAGCTCTAAGTTACTGCTCCAGCACCATGCCTTCCTGCCTGCTGCCTGCTCCCCACCATGATGGCATGTATTCACCCTCTAAAACTGTAAGCAAGTTCTCAATTAATTGCTTCATTTTATAAGCTCCCTTGGTCACAGTGCCTTGTCACAGCAGTAGAAGAGTAACTAAGACACTGTTGTTTTCTAAATAAATGTATGGTCAAATTGCCTTCTACATATAAAATAAGTGATGGTGGGGTGCTTGGCCCTAAATGGGACATCAATATCACACTTAAAATCTCAGGGAATCTCTTAAAAGAGAAGGGCAGAAAAAAATGTAAGAGCCAAAGTATGGAGAGGTATGTTGCAAAAAGATATATTTTGCATGCTATATATCTCACAGAGGATTAATATTCAGAACACACAAAGAACAACAACAAAAAAAACCCCAAAAAGTCAAGGAAACAAATGACCCAATTATGAAATGGGCTAAGGATGTAAACAGAGTTTTTAATGGAAGAAACAAAATGGCTAGTAAATACTTTTTCAAATGTTCATCACCCTTAGCAATTAGGGAAGTGAGAATTCAAACAAACTTGAGATTACATCTTGCTCCCACTCAGAATGGCGAATATTAACAAAACGACGGACAACAAATGCTGGTAAGGTGAGGTTGTGGGGAAAGAGGAGAGGAACCCTCATTCATTGTTTGTAGCATGAATCTTAAAAGTTCTTATTAATAAAATCAAACCTGAGCCAGGTATTGGGGTGAACACTGGAAGGTCAGAGAGACAGAATAAGCCACAGCTATCTCACCTCGCTGAATCCTCAGCTGGTCTTGTTTCCTCAGACTGGATGCCCCGAGCCCTCATCCAGAATGGGTCTCAGCTGAACTGCTGCTAGAAGCCTGAAAGCTTAACCAGCCACATGTTTCTCCAGGCCAAAGGCTTCTCCAGGGCAAAAGCCTGCTCAGGCCAAATGCCCCGAGTTTCTGGTCCTCACGCCTTATATACTTTTCTGCTTTCTACCACCACTCCCTGAGATTAAAGGTGTGGCTTTCTGGGATTAAAGGTGTGGGTCACCATGCTTGGGTGTATCCTTGAACACATGAATTTCTGCCTCTGGAATGCTAGGATTAAAGGCGTATGCTACCACTGCCTATCCTCATGTTTAATATTGTGGCTATTCCGTCTCTGACCCCAGATAAGTTTATTAAGGTACACAATATTTTGGGGAACACAATACCACCACAATTGTTGGTGGGAATACAAATTGGTACTGCCATTCTGGAAATCAGTATGGAGAATTTTCAAAAATCTAAAAATAAATCTACCGTATGACCCAGCCACTCCTTAGCATATGCCCAAAGAACTTGACACGTTACTCCACTGGTACTTGCTTAGCAATGATCATTGCTGCCCTATTCATAATAGAAAATGGAAACAACCTAAATATCCTATAACAGATGAAAGAATAGTGAATAATATGGGACATACACACAATGGGATATGTGGTGATATTTTCTTTTGTATTAAAATGTTATATTTTAATAAATAAAGTTGCCTAGGGGTCAGAGCTATTAGCAAGCCATAGCGAAAGCCAGGGCGGTGGTGGTCCACGCCCTTAATCCCAGCACTTGGTAAGGGGCGGTGGTGGTCCACGCCTTTAATCCCAGCACTTGGTATGCAGAAATAGGTAGATCTCTGTGTGTTCAAGGATACAGCCAGCATTGGAGACACACGCCCTTAATCTCAATACCAACTGTAGAAGACAGAGAGGCAGTGACGAGGCAGTCACGTAGTTGGGTTTACAACCAATGAGAAGAAAGAACAAGGACTCTATATAAGTCAAACGCACAGGAAGTAACACGCCTTTTCGGAGAACTCTCTTGGCGGGAGAAGCTAGCTGGCAGAAAAGCGGGTAAGATTCTTAGCTCTGACCTCTTTGGGCAACTTTATTTATTAACATACAAATAAAATCACATTTCAGTACAAATAGAATACCACTATAGGGATACTATTCAGCTGTAAAGAAAAGTGAAATCATAAAAATTACAGGTAAATGGATGAACCTAGAAAATATTATATTGAGCAAGGTAACCCAAACCCCAGACAAATGCCACAAATTCTCTCACACCTACAGCTCCTAGTTCTTTTTTTTTTTTTTTTTTTTTGGTTTTTCGAGACAGGGTTTCTCTGTGTAGCTTTGTGTCTTTCCTGGAGCTCACTTGGTAGCCCAGGCTGGCCTCAAACTCACAGAGATCCGCCTGGCTCTGCCTCCCGAGTGCTGGGATTAAAGGCGTGCGCCACCAACGCCCGGCAGCTCCTAGTTCTAAAACTTCAGATTAAATGGAGACCATCACAAAACACTACAACTATACACAATGCAGAAATTAACCAATCACAAGGACCCCAGCCCCTATGGATACAAATACATCACAGCTCCTGTATCTATGCCTCAGGGAACATTGCAGAAGAGTGAGTGGAAAGAGTGTAAGAGCCAGAATACAAGATTCCCCCTAGTTCTTTCCTGAGACCCTTTTCGGCCTTACTTTCTAGACCATTTACACTCCTTTGTCACTCTGGTAACCTGCAGAATCACTCTCTACCAGAAACACATAGTTATCACATTTGTCTGGATCCTGATAGGTGACCTTTATCCTTCTTCATGTTCTCCAATCTAGTCTCTCCAGACTTACTCTTAGCCCTACTGTGCCCTGCAGGCAGGAACCCCAGCTCCCAGCCTACTTCCACCCTCTAGAGACTTGACCTCTTGGTTCATACCCAGGGTCTCCTTAACTCTTCCCCACCACCTCTCTTAGACTTTTCTTCCAGCCCATCTCCACTCCTTTGTGATTTCAGTCCATGGAGACAGCTCTGGAGGTTGGAACCTCAATAGGGCAGCTCTGGAGGCTAGAGCTATGGAGGGAAAGGTATTCTGAATTGTCGGGAAGCCAGGCAATTCGTGAAGCTGGGTTGTGGTGGGGGATGGTCTCCCCACAGGATATAGCAATCCTGCTCCTCTCCTAGACAGAGCCATTACAGCTGAGCTTTGCCCCGCCCCTCCATGCCTTAAGGGGTTTCTCAGTAGAGCTCTGCTTCTTCTCTCTGGCCCAAGATGTTGCTTCTTCCATTGTACTCTGCTAAAGGGGTAACCCCTGCAGAAATGTAGCAATCTCCTCAAGCTCCAGTGAAAAGTTGTTACAACCTTGCTCAGCCCCCCAAGGTTTTTTCTGTTCTTTGGTTCTGCCGGCAAATGAAGATCTTCACCCAAAACTCTTTTAAGAAAGAGATTTATTTAGGAAGGAGGAGTCCAGGAGAGTGGCTGCTTCTGCCAGGGTGGGAAAGCACAGCCAACAACTGAACAGGCAGAGGGACTTAGAGAGGGCTTCTTAGGGGCGGAATTTCTCCAGGGAGAAGATTTCTGCTCAGGGATTGCTTAGTTTTCCTGTTCAGGGACTGGTTAGTTTTGTTGGTCAGGACAGAGTCTGATTTCAGGGCCAAACTGTGTTTCTTTCACTGGCCCTTCTTAGCTTTTTGGCTTTAGTTTTAGGACCAGGACATATTTCTTTCACTGGCTCTGATTCTAGGGACAAAGTGTGTTTCTTTGGCTCTGGTTTCATGGTCAGGGCATGTTTCTTTGGTTCTTGGTTCAGGGATAAAGTGTTTCTTTCACTGGTTCGGGTCTCAGGGCCAGGGTGTGTTTCTTTCACTAGCCCTGGTTTCAGGACCAGGGTGGATTTCTTTGGCTGGCCCCTTTTCCCTACAACCCAGTGTGGTGGTATTGTGTTCCCCAAAATATTGTGTACCCTAATAAACTTATCTGGGGTCAGAGAACAGACAGCCACTAGATACACTAGAAAATGGTGGCACTCACACCTTTAATCCCAGCACTCCAGAGATAGAAATCCCTCTGGATCTCTGTGAGTTCAAGGCCACATTGGAAACAGCCAAGCATGGTGACACACGCCTTTAATCCCAGAAAGCCAGCCTTTAATCCCAGGGAGTGGTGGTAAAAATCAGAAAGGTATATAAGGCGTAAGGACCAAAAACTAGAAGCATTTGGCTGGTTAAGCATTTGGCTAGTTAAGCTTTTAGGTTTTGAGCAGCACAGTTCAGCTGAGACCCATTCGGATATGAGGACACAGAAGCTTCCAGTCTGAGGAAACAAGACCAGCTGAGAAGTTGGCCAGGTGAGGTTAGCTGTGGCCTGTTCTGTCTCTCTGACCTTCCAGCTTCACCCCAATAACTGGCCTCAGGTTTGATTTTATTAATAAGAACTTTTAAGATTCATGCTACAACCCAGGGCCTCTTTAACTCTTCCCCACCACCTCTCTTAGACTTTTCTTCTAGCCCATCTCCATTCCTTTGTTCTGCCAACTGGCAGAACAGCTTTCTACCAGGGACCCCACAGCCACCACATTTGACTGGGATTCTGGGATTCCACTGCTGCCACACTTGGTGAAGACCCAGAGTGGGCAACAGCAACCAAGAATAGAATGAATACCCATCCAAATAATACTGGAACAGATATCTACATCAATAAACACTTCAAACATCATAAGTCCATTACCTAGATGACAGAACAAACAAAACCACAAACAACCAATATAATATGCCTCCTCTAGAAGTCAGCAACCTTATTGTAATAGGCCCTGAGAAAGGCAATTTAGCTAAAGTCCAAGACAACAACTTCAAAACAGCACTTATGAATATGTTCAAGGACCTTAAAGAGGATATGAATAAATGCTTCATTGAAGACCATTAAAACAAAAACTAATAGTTGAGTAAAATAATGAAAACAATTCAAGATATGAAAATAGAATTTAGCAAAGAAATAGAATCACTAAAGAAAAGCTAAACTGAAATAAAACTGGAAATGAAAAATTCAGGAAGTCAAATAAAAAGCTTAGAAGTAAGTCTAACAAAAAAGAAGTAGAAGACAAAATTTAAAGGAAGAAGAAAGGGATAGCACAATCAAAGGAAATGTTAAATCCTTTTTAAAAAGACACAGGTATAAAAGCTTCAGGAAATTTGAGACACTTTGAAAAGGACAGACCTACAAATAATAGGTACAGAGGAAGGAGAAGAAACCCAGGTTAAAGGCACAGAAAATATATTTAGTAAAATCACAGAAGAAAAAATCTCCAATCTAAAGAGATGCCTATCAAGGTGCAAGAGGTATAAAGAACACCAAATAGACAGGACCAGAAAGAAACTTTCCCACAACACATAATAATCAAATACTAAGTATAAAGAACAAAGAAAGGATAATAAAAGTGCCACGGGGGAAAAAGACCAAGCCACATACAAAGGCAGGCCCATTAGAATAACACCTGACTTTTCAATGGAGGCTCTAGGAGCCAGAAGGGTAGGGACAGATGTTCTACAAACTCTGAAAGACCACAGATGCCAGCCCAGAATACTATGCATAGCAAAACTATCTATCACAATCAACAGAGAAAAAAAAGTACATTACAATAAAACACATTTAAGCAATTTCTGCCTACCACTCCAGACTAGATGGCACTAGAAGGAAAACTTCAGTCTGAAGAGAAAGTTAATGATACCCAAAGATACACAAGAAATAAATAATCCCAAAATATTTAATCAAAAGAGTGGAGGAAACACACACCATAACAATAAAAATGTGAATTTATAAGTACTGCTCAATAATAACTCAATATTAATATTCTCAATTCCCCAATAATGACACAGACTAACAGACTGGATCAGAAAACAAAGTCCATCTTTCTGCTGCATCCAAGAAACACACCTTACTATCAGGAATAGACATCACCTCAGGGTAAAAGGATGCAAAAGGAATTCTAAGCAACTGGAGAAGAACCAAGAAGCTAGCCAGTGTGGCTATTTTAATACCTGACAAAATAGACTTCAAATAAAAACTAATAAGAAGAGATAGGGAAGGACACTATATATTCATTAAAGGAAAAATTCATCACTAGGATATTGCAATTCTAAATATTCATGTACCAAACACAAGGGTACCCAAGTTAATAAAAGAAAGATTACTACAGCTAAAAATCACATATTGACACTAACACAGTGATAGTGGGTGACTTTAATAACCCATTCTGTAGTCAATAGACAGGTATCCAGGCAAAAACTAAACAAAGAAATGCTGAAGTTAAACAGCCACTTAAATAAAATGAACCAATGGGCATCTACAGAACTACCCCCAAACTAAAGAATAAACTATCTTCTCAGGAGCTCATGGAACTTTCTCCAAAATTGTCCACATATTAGGACACAAAGCAAGTCTCAACAGAAATAAGAAAATTGAAATAACACCTTGAACCCTGTATGAGTACCATGGAATAAAGCTGGATACCAACAACAATATAAATGGTAGAAAATATGCAAACTCAGGAAGCTGAAAAACTCACCACTGAATGAAAATTTGGTCAAGACAGAAATCAAGAAGTAAATTAAAAACCTTTTAAAATTTAATTAAAATGAAAACACAACATACCCAAACCCATGGGGCACAATGAAAGCAGTTCTAAGAAGCAAGTTTGTAGCACTAAATGCTTACACAAAAACAAACAACAACAACAACAACACAAAAAATCCTGGAGAAATCTCATACTGATAACTTAGTAACATACTTGAAAGCTCTAGAAAAATAAGATGAAATAATGCCCCAAAAGAGTGGATGGTAATAAATATTCAGACTCAGTGCTGAAATCAATGAAATAGAAATAAACAAACAAGAACAAAAAGTACAAAGAATCAGTGAAATGAAAAGTTGATTTTTTGAGAAAATCAACAAAATTGACAAACTTTAAATAAAACTAACTAGGGACATGCTTTACAAATCTGTATTCCACCAAACTGGAAAATCTAAGAGGAATGGATGAATTTACTGATATATGTGACATATCAAAATTGAGTCAAGATGAAATAAACAAGATGAACAGACTAATAGCCCCCACTGAAATAGAGGAATTAATTAAAATTCTCCCAACCAAAACAAGGCATTGGCCATATAGATTCAGCATAGAATTCTACCAGAACATCAAAGAACTAACACCAATAGTCCTCAAATTGTTCCACAAAATAGAAACTGAGGGAACATTCCCTAGTTCTTTTTACCAAGCCACTGTTATCAAAACCACACAAAGAATACCATATAAAAATGAAAATTATAGAACAATATTTCTTATGAACAGAGATGAAAAACTTCTCAATAAAACATACAAACTGAATTCAAGAACATATCAAAAATTATCCACCAGGAACAAGTTGGTTTCATTTCAGAGATGCAGGCATGGTCCAACATACATAAATCCATAAAATTAATCCACCACATAAACAGACTAAAAATAAAACCATATGATCAACTCATTAGATTTCCAAAAAGCCTTTGATAAACTCCAACAACTCTTCCTGACAAAAGTCCTGCTAGGGAGGTTCCCAAGAATCTACAAAGATGACTCCACCCACCATAGACTACTGGCAAAGGTCAAGAGGGTGCCTGAGCTGACCTACTCTGGTGATCGAATGGCTGAATACCCTAACTGTCATCATAGAACCCTCATCTAGTGACTGATGGAAGCAGATGCAGAGATCCACGGCCAGGTCCCAGGCAGAGCTCCAGGAGTCCAACCGAGAGAGGAGGGATTCTATCTATGAGCAAGAGATATCAAGACCATGATTGGAAAAAGTACAGAGACAACTAGCCAAACTAGTGGAAACACATGAACTGTGGACAAATAGCTGAGGAGCCCCCATGGTACTGGACTAGGCCCTCTGGATAAGTGAGACAGTTGTTTAGCTTGAACTGTTTAGAGGGCCCCCAGGCAGTGAGACCGGGACCTGTCCCTAGTGCATGAGCTGGCTTTTTGGATCCTAGTGCCTATGGTAAGACACTCTGTGCAGCCTTGGTGCAGGGAGGAGGAACTTAGATCTGCCTCAACTGAATGTACCAGGCTCTGCTGACTCCCCATGGAAGACCTTGCCTTGGAGGAGGTGGGAATGGGGGGAGGGTTGGGGGGAAAGGCTGGGGGGTGGGAGGAGGGAGGACAGGGGAATCTGTGGTTGATATGTAAAATGAATAGAAAATCTCTTAATAAAAAAAAAAGTCCTGGAGAGACAAGAAATATAAGAGAAATACCTCAATGTAATAAAGGCAACTTACAACAAGTCCACAGCCAACATCACCCTAAACTGAGACAAATTCAAAGCATTTCCACTAAAATCAAGAATGAGACAGAAGGGTCAACCCTCTCCATACCTACTCAACATAGTATGTGAACTCTTAGCTGAAGCAATAAGGCAACTGAAGGATATCAAGTGTATTCAACCTGACCTACCCTGGTGATAGGATGGCCAAACACCTTAATTGTCATACTAGAAACCCCATCCAGTGACTGAGGGAACTAGATGCAGATATCCACGGTCAGGCCCTGGGTGGAGCTCCGGGAGTCCAATTGGCGAGAAGGAAGAGGGTTTATGTGAGCTAGAGTTGTTGGGACCAGGGATGGATGGAATACAGGGACAAGTGGCCAAACAAATGGAAACACATGAACTGTGAACCAATGGCTGAGGGGCCCCCAACTAGATCAGGCCCTCTGAATGGGTGAGACAGTTGATTGGCTTGATCTGTTTAGGAGGCATCCAGGCAGTTGGACCGGGTCCTGTGCTCAGTGCATGAATTGGCTGTTTGAAACCTGGGGCTTAGTAGAGACCCTTGGCTCAGCCTGGGAGGAGGGGACTAGACCTGCCTGGGCTGAGTCCACCAGGTTGATCTCAATCCTCGGGGGCGTCTTTGCCCTGGAGGAGATGGAAATGGGGGGTGGGCCGGGGAGAGGGGGGCAGGGTGGCAGGAGGGGTAACGGGGTGATCTATGACTGATATGTAAAGTTGAATTATATTGTAAAATAAAATAAAATAAATTATAAAAAAATAAAGATCTGCTCATATTGCAAAAAAAAAAAAGAAGTCCAAGTATCTTCATTTTCAGGTGATATGGCTTTATGCATAAAAGACGCACTAACGACTCCACCAGGAAAATTCTATAGCTGATGAACACCTTCAGCAAAGTAGCAGAATATGAAATTAATACAAAAATCAGTATCCTTCCTGTATAGACATAATAAAAATGTTAAGAAAGAAGTCATGGAAACAGTAACTTTCACAGTAATCTCAAAAATATAAAATATCTTAAGATAACTTTCTAACCTAGCAAGTGAAATACTTTTGTAACAAAAAACTTTAAGACATTGAAGAAAAGTTAAAGAAGACACCAGAAGATGGAAAGATCTCCTATGCTCATAGGTCAGTAGGATGAATATTGTCAAAATGACCATCCTACCAAAAACAATCTACAGATTCAGTACAATCAAAATTCCAACACAATTCTTCACAGAAATTGAAAAAAAGACAATCTTCAACTTCACATGGAAACAAAAACAAACAAACAAAACAGGATGATATCTAGAACAATCCCAAATAATAAAAGAACTGCTAGAGGAATGATCATTCCAGATTTCAAGTTGTATTACAGAGATATATTAATAAAAATAGTATGGTATTGATATAAAAACAAACACAGTGGTCAATAGAATAGAATTGAAGAACCCATACATAATCCCACACACCTTCAGATCCCTGACTTTTTGACAAAGAAGCAACAACACCACACACACACACACACACACACACACACAGGAGGAAAAAATGGCATTTTCAACAAATGGCACTGATCAAACTGAATGGCTGCATATAGAAGAATAAAAGGAGACCTATATCTATCTCCCTGGGGGGAAAAAAACTCCAAATGGATCAAGGACCTCAACATAAGGCCAAGATACCCTGAATGTGATAGAAGAGAAAGTAAGGAATATGCTTGAACTCATTGACATAAAAAAGGACTTTCTGAACTGAACATCAATAATACAAGCATTAAGATTAACAATTAATAAATGTGATCTCATGAAACTAAAAAGCTTCTATATAGCAAAGGATACCAAAATGTGAGCGAAGCAGGAACATACACAATGGTAAAAAAAGTTACCAATCATATATCTGATAAAGTGTTAGCATCTAGAATATATAAAGAACTAAAGGAACTGACCATCAGGAAAACAAATAGCCCAATTAAAAATTGGATATAGAACTTAACAGAGAATTCTCAAAAGATGAAATATAAATGGCTGAGAAACACTTTAAAAGTGTTCAACATCCTCAGCCATTACGAAAATTAAATTAAAACCACTTTAAGATTTCATCTTACCCCTGTCAGATTGGCCAAGATCAGTAAAACCAATAACAACACATGCTGGCAAGGTTATAGGGAAATGGGACAGTTATTCTTTGCTGGTAGGAGTACAAATTGGTACAACCGCTATAGAAATCAGTCAAGGGGTTCCTCAAAAAGCAGAAAATCCATCTACAGCAAGATATAGCTACACACTCTTGGGCATATATTGAAACGACTCTACATCTTACTACAGAGATATTTGCTTATCCATGTTCATTGTTGCTCTATTCATAATAGCCAGAAATTGAAAGCAATATAAATGTCCCTCATCTGATGAATGGATAATGAAAATGTGGTACATTTACACAATGCAACACTGCAGCTGTTACGAACAATAAAACTTGCAGGTAAGTGTATGGGACTAGATACAATCATCCTGAGTGAGGTAACTCAGACCCCAAAAGACAAATATTACATATTTTCTATTATATATGGATGTTAGCTTTTTATGATTTAGATATGAACGTTTCAATCCAAATAACTGCAGAGGTTAGTCAGCCAGTAAGGGACTGGGGGCAGTGGGGGATTCTTCCCAAGAATGGAAAATAGAATCTAGTGTATAAAGAGATAAAGGGGAAACTACAATGTGAGGATTAAATGGGGAAGGGTTGGGAAAGAAGAGTAAAAGAGGGAATATGCGGAGGGATAACTAACACTAAAGGCCTTTTGAAAAGCCATATGGAACTCTTAGAAGCTTCCTGAACTATATATATATGAAATTAATTTAAATGGAGTCAGAATATATGGAGTGTAGAGGTCAAAAAGTTCTTGTGTAAACAGATAAGCACTGGAGAAGCAAGGAATATTAAACTAGCAGGCATCCTTCAAAGGAAAGAGATATTTAACCTGTACTCCTCCTGGAATGCTGTGTGGTGATATATTGTATAACAAATAAAACTTGCCTGAAGATCAGAGAACAGAACAAGCCACTAGATTAAACATAGAAGCCGGCAGTAGTGGCACACACCTTTAATCCTAGCACTTGGGAGGCAGAGATTCGTCTGGATCTCTGTGAGTTCAAAGCCACCCTGGACTACATAAGATTGACTCAGTGTAGGAGAGAAACAGAGCCAGGCTGTGGTGGCACACACCTTTAATCCCAGCACTTGAGATCTCATGCCTTTGCTTGGGAACCACACAGGCCTTTAATCCCAGGAAGTGATGGCTGGGCAGAGAAAGGTACATAAGGCATGAGGAGACAAGAACTAGAGGCTTTTCAAGTTGAGTTCTAAAGGTAAGTGGCTTGTTCCTTTGTCCCTCTGATCTTTCAGCATTTACCCCAATATCAGGCTCCAGGGTTTTTGTTTTTGCTTTTTTATTAAAAGTCCGTTTTAAGATTCGTGTTACAATGCTGGGAATGGATGTAGATTACAACCTGGTGATTCCTTGCTGTCTGATGAACCAGGCTCCACCTGTATCTTCCAGAATTTGTTTTACTTCTTCAGACCCCTTTCCCCTAAAACCTTGAGCATTACTTCTAGTCCATAAAACTCATCCTTGTGAGAGATGTCATTTGTACTTTACATAGCCTAAGTGACTTCTTTGTTATTTTAGGACCAGGCCAAATCCGGACTCCCACGGGGATTATGTTTACCACAGTCATTCTCCCTAGACCCTTATATTGAGCGTTGTGGTGGTATTGTGTTCCCCAAAATATTGTGTACCTTAATAAACTTATCTGGGGTCAGAGACGAAACAGCCACAATATTAAACAGAGGTTAGGCAGTGGTAGCACACACCTTTAATCCTAGCATTCCAGAGACAGAAATCTCTCTGGATCTCTGTGAGTTCAAGGCCACATTGGAAATAGCCAGGCGTGGTGACACACGCCTTTAATCCCAGAAAGCGAGTCTTTAATCCCAGGGAGTGGTGGTAGAAAGCAGAAAGGTATATAAGGCGTGAGGACCAGAAACTAGAAGCATTTGGCCTGGAGAAGCATTTGGCCTGGTTAAGCATTTTGGCCTGGTTAAGCAGTCAGGCTTTTGAGCAGCAATTCAGCTGAGACCCATTCTGGATGAGGACTCAGAGGCCTCCAGTCTGAGGAAGCAAGACCAGCTGAGGATCCGGCGAGGTGAGATAGCTGTGGCTTGTTCTGGCTCTCTGATCTTCCAGTGTTCACCCCAATAACTGGCCTCAGGTTTGATTTTATTAATAAGACTCTCTAAGATTCTTGCTACATCTGGCGCCCAACATTCGTGGTACGAATTCATGAAAAAGCTGCTTGTCTGTGGCCTTGTGGGCCCCAGTTCAGACCCAAGCTACACTTGGCCGGTTGTGGTAAAGCACACTGGTAGGATTTACTGAAGGAGGCAGAGGCAGGAGGATCCCGAGTTTGAGGCCAGCCTAGGAGGCTTGGGGAAGCTTCAGCCCGGATCGAACCACAAACAGTGGTGGGACCATGGAGGCAGTGGCTGCTGCTCCACGTTGCTGGCTACTTCTCATCGTGTTGGTGACTGTGGTGATGCTGCTACCTGGGACAAAGGGTTTACTACTACTTGTTCAGAGAATTGCCAGGACCATCGTGTTACAAGAAAGCATTGACAAAGGTCAGTTTGGAAAAGTTTGGCAAGACAAATGGTGGGGAGAAATTGCTGTGAAGATTTTCTCTTCTAGGGAAGACCATTCATGGTTCCGAGAGACAGACATTTATCAGACCGTGATTACTCCAAACCACAGAGGAGGTACAAAAAAAAAAGAAAGAAAAAAAGTCTGCAGTGAACCATGACCATGCCTAACAATGACTTTGAAATCTTCAAGAAGATGACAGGACCCCACAAAGATGATTCCACATGGACTATGGTAAAGCCATTAAGCTGATTAACACCACCAAAAGATCGACTTTGGACTACAAAGTGTTTAGGACAATTTTGAGATGGCTAGGTGAGATGATCCAGCCTGACAGACTACTCGAGCAAGGACTTGTGACAAGCCTTGAACTTTCCTTTTATGCAGAGACTGGACAAATGATACAGGACTTGACAATTAACCTAAAAATTTTCTTTTCAAGATTCCCTAAAGATATCTTCACCCCTAGAAAGCAAAAAGAAAAAGAGAACAAGATATGAGATAGATCATTGAATCTACTCTGAGAAAAAAGATAAAGAAATAATAGGATAAATAGGTAGATCACTGAATCTACACTGGAAAAAAAAGGGGAAGATATAAAAATGACAAAAGGTAGACTACTGAATGTATTATGAAAAGAAAAAAGAGAGAATATGCATATGATAAGATAAAAAGGGAGATTATGGAATCTACTTTTAAAAAGGAACTACTTGTTTTAAATAAGATAAGTAATGAAATTTTTTTGTCTGAGTTTATCAAATATTACTGGACTTGACATTGTTAATATAATGGACTAGACATCGTTAATGTAACCTTGACTATATGTATTGTATATACTTATTGGATAGTTTTTCTTGTATTAGTTATAAGCTTTTTTAATTTAGACAAAAAGAGAGGAAATGTGGTGGTATTTTGTTCCCCAAAATATTGTGTACCTTAACAAACTTATCTGCGGTTAGAGACGGAACAGCCACAATATTAAACAGAGGTTAGGCAGTGGTAGCACATGCCTTTAATCCTAGCATTCCAGAGACAGAAATCCCTCTGGATCTCTGTGAGTTCAAGGCCACATTGGAAATTTTTTGTATTTATGTATGTATTATGTATACTATATTTATGTATAGTGACACACACCTTTAATCCCAGAAAGCGCGCCTTTAATCCCAGGGAGTGGTGGTAGAAAGCAGAAAGGTATATAAGGCGTGAGGACCAGAAACTAGAAGCATTTGGCCTGGAGAAGCATTTTGGCCTGGTTAAGCATTCAGGCTTTTGAGCAGCAGTTCAGCTGAGACCCATTCTGGATGAGGACTCAGAGGCCTCCAGTCTGAGGAAGCAAGACCAGCTGAGGATCCGGTGAGGTGAGGTAGCTGTGGCTTATTCTGTCTCTCTGACCTTCCAGTGTTCACCCCAATACCTGGCTGAGGTTTGATTTTATTAATAAGAACTTTTAAGAATCCTGCTACAGAGCGTTGTTTCTAAGTCAACAATAACCCATCTTATGGATGAAGCTACATATACTTTGTAAAGAGCTTCCATGTAAACATGTCTTAAGCTTTGTTGTACTCATGGGACTGAGTTAATTGTTATCTGAAAACTTTTTTTCCAAAACTGTGGTATGTTTAAATGTGCAAAAATAAATGAGCTGATGTGTGACTGCATGAAATCTTGCCTCACCACCAGTTACCTAAATCAGGCTGAACCAAGTTTCATTCTTCCCTCACTTAGATCATTTTCCCTGCCAGCTATAAAGCCTGCAGGGACCTCTCACAATGGGGGAGACAATGCCCCAACTAATAAAACCTCTAGTGATAGGAATGGGTTACATCTTGTTGAGTTGTAGGTCAAAGGGGTCCCATAGAACCCCCAACTATTACAGGCTATGTCCAAGGGTGTTGGTTGCTTTTCACAACCTGATGGTAATGCCCTATTGCTAAAGATGACAACACTTATGCCGTCAAACACAGAGAAGTTGAGCTGGTACCTAACTAGAAGCTTCACTTCTACTGATTAGAGTTCATGATGCTGGAAGGTACTCTGCATACTACCAGAGGAGAAAGGTAATCATCAGTATCAACGTTGCAACCTACAGCAGCAACCTGTCTGCAAGATATACTGGTGTAACAGTGGCACAAATGTTATTTATGGGAGTAACTAACTACTTTTTATTGAACTTAAGGCCCATTCTATGAGATGGAACCCATACCTCTAACACTGTTAAAGTGGCCAAGAACCTGAGACCAGATGAGTCATTGGACTAAGGGAGAGCTAGATAGATCTCTGTGTGTTCAAGGATATAGCTAGTATTGGAGACACAGGCTCCAATGTGTGTCTGGAGGTCTGTACAAACAAGCAGTGACGAGGCAGTCAGGTGGTTGGGTTTACGACCAATGAGAAGGCAGAACAGAATTCTATAAAAGGACAAATGCACAGGAAATACCTCCCTTTTTTCTCGGAAAGGTCGTTTTGGCGGAAGAGGCTAGCCAGCGGAAAGCGGGTAAGGCTCTTAGCGCTGACCTCTTGGGTTTTTCTCTTTACCTTGGTTTTGTGTTTCTTCTTTAATACGACAGTTGGATACATCTACATCTGGCGCCCAACGTGACAGGAATCCATTAGAAACCGCTTGGCTTGACTGCGGGTCCGGTTTCCCACCTGGGCGGCCGGCTCCCTAGCCTGGGCCCAGGCCGGACTGACGGTAGGCCCAGGCCGGACTGACGGTAGGTTAGCTTAAAACAACTCAGGGTAGGTGTCTCTGATCTCCTCGTAGGTTAGTTCCTCACACACACCAGCATCGATTTCGTTGAGTGCTTTCCACTGCTCACAGGGGAGCCTCAGCGCCTCCGCGGTCTGGATAGTGCTTTTCAGCTGGCTTGTCCACACACGGAGGTCCTTCAGATTCTGCCCTGCCAGGGTTTCGCTCTCTCTCTCTCTTCCTCCCTTCACTCTCTGACTTTCTGCTTTGGTCCTTCACCTCAACGTGCAGTCTTTCCCGCGGGTGGGTCGGAGCGCTGCTGCTCGAGGGTTGGCTTCTGCTCCGGCTCGGCGGGCCTCTGCCGTGGCAATGCCACCTCCTTCTCTTCAGTCTGCACGCTGCCAGGGGAGTCTGCGTGGCCTTGGGCTTGGCGGGGGACTGCCTGCTTCGGTTCTGCCTGCAGAGCCATCGCTGTGGACTGTTCTCTCTCCAGGTCCCTCTTCGGCGCCTTTGCTTCCTCTACCAGAGTCTCCCTTTCGTTGGGGAAACTGTTCATTTTCTGTTTCTCTTTCTCTCTCTCTCTCTCTCTCTCTCTCTCTCTCTCTCTCTCTCTCTCCTTCCCTCCCTCCCTCCCTCCCTCCACACCTTGGACAGCGGGTGGCTGTTTTGAAATTCCCTCGGATTTCTACTGTTCTAAGAAGACTTGGTAAGTCAATTACCATATCAAATATTTTAAAGGGAACTATTTAAAAGAAAAATTTTTCCACATTAAAAAAAAATGGGTTTTCTGTGTGCATTGGAAGAAAATTGGGCTTTGTTTGCAAATTTAGGCAATGTGACAATGGAACAACTGTATGGGATGATTAATATTGATCGAATTATGCAATTTATTACTATGTTTATACTCATTTTACTATTTAAAAAGATAGTCAATTTAAGTGCCAGGATGACAGTTTTAGAAATTAACAGTGAAGTTGTTCCAAGATTGGATCATACGGTTACAGAAAGAAAGCCTGTTTTTACACAGTCACCCTTAATTTGTCCGGTAACCATACAACAGATGCCTGATCAAATGACTACACAAAATATTTGGGCTCCAATTGACATGTTGGATTTACGAAGGTTTAAGGAGGCAATAGTATCTTATGGCATGCATTCCCCATATATAAAGCAAATGTTAAACTCTTGGTCGACATATAATAGGATTACACCACAGGACTGGCGGGAGCTGGCACAGGCTGTTCTAGAGCCAAGCCAGAAGTTCCAGTGGCACATTTATTTTAAGGCTCAAGCTAAAAACATAGAAAAACAATGGAGGGATAAAGGAATACAAGTCTGCCAGGATCAGCTTATTGGACAAGGCCAATATGCTTCAGTACAAACACAATGTCTATATGATATCCAAACCTTAATTCTATGTCGAACGGCAGCCTTGAATGCATGGGACAGAGTTGAGGAACCAGGAAAAAAAGCTGAGTCATTTACAAAAGTTACACAAGGCCCAAAAGAATCTTTCACAGATTTTTTACAAAGACTGGCTTCAGCAGTAAAGAGAACGGTCCCCGATTCAGAAGCTAGTCAGATAATAATTGAATCTTTGGCCTTTGAGAACGCAAATGCAGCATGCAAAAGAATAATCAGGCCATTAAAGGCAAGATCTGCACCCTTGGAAGACTGGATTAGAGACACAGTTAATGTGGAGGCTCATGACCATGATGATATGTGGGTAGGAGAAGCAATTTCAAAAGGTTTGAGGAATGTTAGATGTTTTGGATGTGGAAAGCAAGGACATTTGAAAAGGGACCGTAAACAGGTCATTCCTAGGAACAATGTTTCTTCAAGGAACAATGGTAACAGGTTGCCCCTTCCTTCTGGAGTATGCAGAAGGTGTGGTAAGGGAAAACACTGGACCAATGAATGTAGATCAGCAAGAAACAGACAAGGTAATCCATTGCCTCAGTCTTCGGGAAACTCCCAGAGGGGCCTCATGCAGGCCCCGATAGCAAATCCAGTTCAGGCCTTTCCTGCAGTCGTAGAGGAAATCCCTGCTCAGAGCGATTAAATAGCCAAATGTCTATTGGAATAAATTATGCTGGTCAGGATGATGAAGCAGAGAGAATAGAAAATTCAGGAAAAAACATAAAGAAAATTTTTTGGCAAACGTCTATTAATGAACAAAGACCAAAATTAACGGTAAAAATTAATGGTGTTTTGTTGTCTGGTCTGGTAGACACAGGTGCTGACGTTACCATAATTGCACCAGAATTTTGGCATCCAACTTGGCCTCTTCAGGAGGTAAATGTTCAATTGTTAGGAATTGGGACATTATCTCGAGTAAAACAGAGTGCAAGATGGCTTGAATGTATAGGTCCAGAAGGACAGAGAGGTAAATTAAAACCATATGTGGCTAACATAGCTATGAACCTGTGGGGTTGAGACCTGTTGCAACAATGGAATACTCAGATTAATATCCCTCCAGTCTCAGAAACAAATCAAAAACTAGCACATGTTTCTGAGAGAAATATTAGAAGGCATTATTCTGAGTGGTCACCAGCCATCAATATTACACAAGAACAGGGCACAACAACTGATGATCTCCCAAAGATACCAACAGCTCTACCTTTAAAATGGTTAACAGACAAGCCTGTATGGGTTCGGCAATGACCTTTAACAACAGAGAAACTCCAGGCTTTAGAAGAGCTGGTAGAAGAGCAGTTAAATGCTCAGCATATTGAAGAATCAACCAGCCCTTGGAATTCTCCTGTATTTGTTATTAAAAAGAAATCTGGTAAATGGAGAATGGTAACAGACCTTAGAGCAATTAACAAAGTAATTCAGCCAATGGGCTCTCTACAATCTGGAATTCCTTTGCCTACTCTGTTACCAAAAGGATGACCTCTCCTAGTTATTGATTTAAAAGACTGTTTCTTTTCAATACCCTTACAAGAAAAAGACAGAGAAAGATTTGCTTTCACAGTGCCTACTTATAATAATTCTCAACTGGTTAAAAGATTTCAATGGAGGGTCCTACCACAGGGAATGTTGAATAGCCCAACTCTGTGCCAAAATTTTGTACAACAGCCATTAGAAATGATATGTAAAAAATTTCCTAAATCTATAATTTATCATTATATGGATGATATTTTACTAGCTGACTCAAATACAGATACTTTAGAAAGAATGTTTGAAGAAGTAAAGAAAATTTTGCCTTGCTGGGGATTACAAATTGCTCCTGAAAAGATTCAAAGAGGAAATTCTATTAATTATTTAGGATATAAAATAGAGCTACAAAAAATTAGACCCCAAAAGGTGCAAATTAGGAGAGATAGACTACAGACTCTTAATGACTTTCAAAGATTATTTGGAGACATTTCTCATCTACGAACTATTGTTGGGGTAAAAAATGATGAACTGAATAATTTGTTTAAAACCTTAGAAGGTGACAAGGACTTAAATAGTCCAAGAGAATTATCACCTGAAGGCAAGAAAGAATTGGCCTTGGTAGAAAAGAAAGTACATGAAGGACACGTGGATCGTATTGATCCAAAGCTAGATTGCGTTTTGGTTATTTTACCTTCTAGGCATTCTCCTACTGGAATATTAATGCAGAGGGAAGATATTATATTGGAATGGATATTTTTACCAAATAAACCAAATAAAAAATAAAAACTTATGTGGAAAAAATCTCTGACTTGATTCGGAAAGGAAAATTGAGACTTCGTCAATTAGCAGGAATAGACCCAGCAGAAATTGTTGTACCTTTAACTAAGGAGGACATTGAAACATTATGGACAGAAAGTGAACCTTGGCAAAGAGCTTGCAGTGATTTTTTGGGAGAAATTAACAGCAAATATCCCAAAAGCAATAGAATTGATCTTATAAAGAGAGCTGATTGGATCTTGCCTCGAATTGTACGCGAAAAACCCATATCTGGAGTTCATACATTTTATACAGATGCCAGCAAACAGGGAAAAGCAGGTTACAAATCCGAAAATTTAAGTAGAGTGGTTCAAAGTCCTTATAATTCAGTTCAAAAATCAGAATTGTATGCTATTCTGTTGGTATTAATGGATTTTTCAGAACCTCTCAACATAGTAACTGACTCTCAGTATGCTGAAAGAGTGGTATTACATATTGAGACTGCTGAATTTATCCCTGATGCTTCAGAATTAACTTCACTATTTATTCAATTACAAGATTCCATCAGGAAAAGGAGTCATCCTTTATATATAACTCACATTCGATCCCATACTGGTCTGCCAGGCCCTCTAGCACAAGGTAATGATGAGATTGATAAACTATTGATAGGAAATGTGCTGGAGGCCTCAGAATTTCATAAAAAACATCATGTCA
>CABHPH010065428.1:12408-48705 GCA_902168325.1 Peromyscus nudipes | reverse complement strand
TTTTTTTTTTTTTCAAAAAGGAAGGTTTCAACTTCAACATAGTAAAACCACACACAACAAAACAATTATCGAGCAAGAATCACAGTTACAATATTAAAGAAGATATCCTATCTATCCTACATTTATGAGTCTAAGGTTTTACATCTAACTTATCTTTTATCATAACTGAGGAAATTATAACTATCTAGTCTTCAACCACATCAAAGACCCCAGAAGGATATAATACTACCTGAGAAATGGAGAAGCACTTTATTGATACAGAGTGATATCCACAGCAACTTTGTTAGAAATTGAACATACCAAAAATAGCAGTATGGTTAATCTGATCAGAATCCTTAACTTGTTCATTTTATTTTACATTGTAATAAGTGGTATCTCCAACGGTAGAGTAATATATAATATTCTTAACATCACACTCTCCAAGGTAGACCACATTCCAGGTGATAAGAATCCAGAGAAGGGCAAGGCCTGCCAGATCCATGCCTGCCACACTCAAGCTGGCCTTATTCCCTTCACATAGAAGGAATTAAGAAAAGATTAAAAAGAAATTTGATTTTGTGCATAGTTAACATTGCTGGAGCACTGGAAAGTGTCAATAGGATGGGATTTAATGTGGATAGTTAGAGAAACACGAGAGGTCATAGACATGAATAAAGATTCTGATGGACACTGAATAAGGCCTTAATTATTTGAGCATTTAAGTAAATGTGCTTCTGATTGCCACGGGTCTTTAGAAAAATAGTAAGAATGCTCTTGGCATGAATCCTATTTGAATGTCAAAGTGGTAATACCAGGTGTTTTGTAGGAGAATAAGATAAATGAAGTTATGTGTTAGAAGGTTTAGAAAATATTGAACTATTGCCCATCTTCTTAAACTGTGGGTCAGGATCTCATGAGGTATTATAGAAATGAAAATAGGTGTTATCAAATTTTGACAACATAAAAGGTTCTGAAGGCACAATGACAAAAAGCAAGCAAATACCCACAGACAAACATTAGGAACAGCTCTAGGAACTCTGCTGAAGAGGAGGAGGAAGGATTGTAGGAGCCAGAGGGGTCAAGGATACCAGGAAAGCGAGGCCCAAAGAATCGACTAAGCAGGGCTTAAAGAGGCTCACAAATACTGAAGTGGCAATCTCAGAGCCTGCATAGGTCTGTGCTAGATCCTCTGCATACATGCTATGGTAGTTTAGCTTGGAGTAAGAGTGTCTCTTACTCTTTCACCTGCTCTTGGGACCCTTTTCCTCTAACTGGCTTTCCATGTCCAGCATTGGTATGAGAGTTTGTGCCTAGCTTTATTTCATCTTCTTATGCTGTGTTAGGTTAATATCCCTGGAGTGCCTGCTCTTTTCTGAGTGGAAATGGAGGAGTAGTGGATCTGGTGGAGAGTGGAGATGAAGGTGTGACACCAGGAGATATAGAGGGAGGGGAGGCTGCAGTCACAACTTGTTGTATGAGAGAAGAATAAAAACAAACAAACAAACAGACAGACATCAAAACCTCATTATCACTACTACCACCACCTTGGAGAGAAAACAACCTGCATAATGAACCTGAATGCATAATTAATTATGGAACCTGAATGTACAATAAACATGAAGTGATCCTAGTAAGGTTTGCCAGTGTTGGGTTATGTGACTTCACTGCAGCCATGTGCAGTTTGCAACTGCATATGTTCACAGCCTGCAACCAATGAATAGTGTCAGAAGATCACAGTGCTTATACTACATGCAGGATGCTCTGACAGAAACACAATGGTTTAAAGAAAAAAAAAAGAAAAAGAAGAAAGAAAGCAAAGGCTTGAATATTTCCAGCCATCACACCTCTGCAGCATATAATTGTCAAATTTAGTGTAACTTAATTTTGATATGTGAGGATTTTGTTTGTTTTGTTTTTCTCTTTTTTAATTTACTGTTTGAATTGATCTTTTGGATTTCATTAAAAAAGTCAGTAAGTGGATTTTCCTTGTGATTAGGGTAGAAAATTTAAATTGACCATAAATATACTCTACTATTTTTGTAGTATATATTTACACAAGACAGCATTCTCACCACTGAGAAATATTATATATATATATATATGATGCTCTGTGTATTTAGTGTCAAATATTTATCCATTTAAAAGTAAGCATCAACATTACCTCAATATGCAAATTTGTTACTGCCTTTGATGCTAATTTTAAAATGCATTTAGTTAGTGTATGTGTGTGTGTGCCTGCATGTGTTTATACACATGTGTGTGCAGGTGTGCTTATAGTACATAGATGTCACTTACCCTGTAACTGTAATTGCAGACAGTTGTAAGCCAATTGACTCTGCAAGAACAGTAGTACTCTAAAGTGTTAGGCCATCTTCGTAGGTCATTTTAAATTCTTTATTATCAGTAAATGTTTTATTTCTGTACTTATTTATATACTCTTATACAAGGGTTGTATAATTTTTTTTCAAGTTAAAAAAAAGACTCAAGAATGGATACGGATTCACAGACTTTATATTATAAGAATGCAGAATTATTGGCATTCAGAGGAAACTATTGTGATCATTATTTAATTTAATTATGATTTATGAGATATACAAAGATTATTTTCAATGATCTTCATGAGATTTATATATTATATCTGGTTGCAAAATTTTTCTTAAAGAAATTGCACTGAACAAATATAATAGCAAATGCTTAAAAAACAATATTTTCCTTTAATGTGGGATAGTTTAAGATATTGTTAATATGGCCAAAGAGATGGCTAATTAGGAAATGGTGCTTGTTACACAAGCCAGGTGACCTAAGCCCATGTAAACATGGAAGTGAAGAACTGACTGGTTCATATACATAACACACACACACACACACACACACTCACACATGCACACTACTAAAAACAATAATATATATGATATTTATAGTCAATAACAGTGTATATATTAGTTTAAGAAAGCAAATGAGTAAATTGAACTCTATCATTGGTGTGAAGTGAGTCACAGTGTTTTGTTTTAAAAAAAGCAGAGCTGGAGATAGGTTTAGTAGTATAGCACTTGCCTATCATGCATATGGCCCTAGGTCAATCCCCAGTATATCACAAAATAAATAAAAATATTTTAAGCAAAATAAATACAGCAATGGAAACAGAATCTCACTGAAATTTTAATGTTATGTCTTCATGGAGCCAATCCAGACTATGCGAGCTATAGAATTCATTAAGAGAAAGTACTGCTGGTTTATAAACAATGCTTTTTAAAATGCCTGCATAAACTTCATAGATAATTTGAGAATGTTTTACAACAGATTTTTTTCTCTGACAACCTTAATAGCAAGTGCATACAAATGGTTTCTTATAAAACAAAAACCATAAAGTGTATATAAACGACCTCCTGCGGCACAGACCAACTACGTCATATGGTAAGCAGAGTAAGGCATTAGCACTTCCCGTAATGTACTATTGAAGGCTCTTTATATTTTGCATAATGACAGTGTTGACCATAAAGAGAGGTATATTCTTTTTACTATCATTTTATGTTCTAAGTAGTATGTTTTATTGGGCTCCTGGGTAGCAAATTAATTTGAAAAATTCTCTTAGAGTGTGTATGAGCTTTGAAATATTTGAGTGGTTTATTTTGCTCTCCTCAATGTTACCTATTTACATTTTTGCCATTTTGTGGAATTCAATTGCTTTTCAGTAATAAGGACACACGGCATTTTTTTTAATATAATGGAAATTCAAGTTAAAATTACAGGCAGCTATGACTTAGAGCTGAGGAAGTTAGCAGCCCTCCTATTGAGATGACTATTAGAGTTAATTTTTGCATTTGAAGATGTAATCATGCAACCTACCCTAAATTCATTCTTTCTGAATAATGGAATAATAAAATGTTACTCTGGAGACTCATTAATAATTTACCTATTTATCTTTCTTTATCAAGGAGATATCGATTTTCAAAAGAATAAAAATACCCATTTTAAATTATAACTCTTAAATATTTTTTCTATCTTCACTCTGAATCCAAGCAGTAGAGTGTAACCAGACTAAGTGCAGAGAACAGAGCAGCCTGGAAACAGAAAACTGTTTACAAATTTCAGCAAGTGGAGCAATTTTGTTTGTTGGAGTGTTGGATTTCCTTGTGCCTCACTCTTTCATTTAACAAACATCCAGAGTAATTGTCATAAATAGAAATAAGAGAGAGAGACAGACAGACAGACACACACACACACACACACAGAGAGAGAGAGAGAGAGAGAGAGAGAGAGAGAGAGAGAGAGAGAGAGGAGAGATATGCAGTCTTTTTGAATAGTTCATCAAACTCTGATATTTTCTTTTATCTGGGACATAAGACTTCCGGTGGCATGTCTTTCTTCTTGCACAAAGTTCCATACCTTTCAAGATTATTCTCACATTAGTGGTATAGTTCTTATTTCTCTCTGACAGACCTGTCTTGGTGCTATGGGAGGAGGTGGGATCTTTAAAACAGAGCCATTACTGAGATGTCCAATAGGATTGATATGTACCCTTAAAGGGGACAAGTGGAATACAGCTTTTTGTATTTGTGGCATTAAAGTGAGATTTGATATACCTCATTTCTTATCATAGCATGCTTTCCTGAAGCAGACTAAGAACTATGGACCAGCCAATCACAGAGTCAAACTTTCACAAACATAAACATAAAAAGAAAAGAAAAAAGATAGCCATTTACTTTCACTTATTTATTCCAGGTATTTGGTACAGTTATGTGAAGATGACTAATGCATACGGTTTTCAATTAGATTGTATAATAATAGTGTTTTGGAGATACTTACAAAGAGAAAATACAGACTTACTGCAATTTCTAAAGACAAACAAAGCAACATTGAAGGAACATGATATATCCTGAAGCTACAGAGTTTATTCTGTGTAAATACTATTTCAATCACTCACACAGAGACAAAGACTTACAAAGCAATTGAAGAGGTACAAATGGAATACTAAGATTTTCACTGCAGAAAAATAAATGGGTCTAATGTGCACCCTAACATCAACTATAGATCTTCCCAACATATTTGGCTTACAATAAAGTCTCTCTGAACCCAAGGAGGATATGGTGCCAGTGTAAGTTTTTCTTATTAATAACTTTCACTTTTGAAGTATGCAGTTGCAAAACTAGAGAGTATAAGCTTTCCTTTCCTTTCCTTTCCTTTCCTTTCCTTTCCTTTCCTTTCCTTTCCTTTCCTTTTTCCTTACTTCATTAATTTTTTTCCTCTTTTTAATCTGTGTACATGATTTGTGTGTAGGTTTTAGGTCTGGTATATTTTATCTGGTTCTTTGAATGATTTCTGTGAATCACAAAATTGGTTCTCACACAGGAGCTGAAAGCACTTTAGACACTGAGCCATTATTCACCAATCAGGTACCTTTTTTAATTGGTTTGAGGAAGCCTGAATTTTTTTCCTTTTCTGGATCAGTTAATTCTCTTCTTGCAAATTTAGCCATATGGAGACTTTTCAGGTAAATATACAAAATTTAAAAAGAATTCAGTAAGGCTTTGTCTTTCTACATTCCTAAAAATCATACAACAATTATTTCCAACTGTGCACATACATTCATGGGAGTAATGAAAGGTATATTAGATTCCCAGGGCCTTATGAGAATGAACTGTGATTAAGAACATGTACAGATCTTGCAGAGGACCTGGGTTTGGTTAACAACATCCACATTGGTTGACTTTCAACCATTTGCAACTCCAGATCTAAGGTGTTTGAAACTCTCTTCTAGCCTTTGTTGTTACCTGCACTTATATACCATATACCCCATATACCTCACATACCACAGATAGATAGACAGGCAGAAACACACACGCACACACACACACACACACACACACACACACACACACACACACAAATGTATTCATACACATAATTAAAACATTTTAATATATTTAAATTATCTGACTGTTACCATTAACAACTTGTAACCAACCCCCTAAATAATGACAAATATCCGTAATTTATTTTTGGGAGTGTGGGTATAGTTCTCTAGACTACTTCCTATTGATTGAGGGTGATGGTAATGTTTGGGGGATCCCAAGAAAATTTAGGATAATTGTTATCTGACTGTAGTATTTTGTGAGGCTGGATCATCTTAGTCAGCAGTCTTGAAGATATTTTGGAAGCAGAACTCAGAGGAAATTGTAATAGAGTCATATTGAAATGCTGGATCATCTGTACCATCCTTTTTTATTGGTGTCTGGTCCCCTTATTCTGAAAATATAAAAACTTCTAGAGGTAACATATATACATACATATATATACATACATACATACATATATTTATATGTATTAACACAAATATAAACTGTGTATTGTATGTAAGCCAGCCAAAGATGACTGTTTGTTTTATGTTTGAGCAGGTGAAATATTTGTTACATGTCTTATAGTTACTTTAGGTTTATTTTTTCATGTCTGTCGTTAGAATTTCAGGGGGTCTTCCTAGATCAAATCTGATTTTTCTTAACTCAAGATGAATCCATAGCCTCTCATTTTCTGTAGAAATAAAAGCAGAACCTCTTTCCCAAAGTAACATATCTAATTTAACAGCTTTTATAATCTAATGTCTCTCAGCAGTTAGCTCATTAACAGTCAAAAAGTCCAAAGAAAACACAATAATAAACATAATACACACTCTCTGTGTATTTTTCATTTTTATGTGGCATATTTCCTTTATATTACTGTACTTCCCTTTTTAAGGACTTTGTTTTACTTTAAATCTAAATTTTTAATCTAAGACTGTATATATTCTTTCTCTTTTTTGTTTCATGCCTACACACATGTTTAAATATGTTGTGACCTGTTTAGAGGACTTTTTGTCTGAATCTTTTCTTACTGTGTATTGCTAATATTTTTTTGTTCGCATGCTCTGCAGACAAAAAAGCCCTAAGTCTGCTGCATGCTCTGTACCATGGCTTGTGTGAGACTCTGGGACTCCACCATGTTGCAACTCAAGCTGTATGCTGTGGCACAGCCTGCATGAGAGACATGAACTATGAAGCTGCTTTTGGCTCCATTTTTGTGTATTATAACCCTTTTTAAGCTTTCTCAAGTCTTATGTAGATCCATACCTGACAGCAGGCACCATATGTACATAAAAGTTTCTTTAGATGTAATTCTCAATGGTCTTATTAAATAAGAAACACAGAGCCAAATAAAGAGTTAAAAGCCCAGAGATCTAGCAGTAGCCAAGAGCTAAGACCACCTTATCTTACCACTTGCTGCTGTCCTTCCCCTGAGAGAGAGACCTTTTTCCTGTGTCCTGCCTTTCTATTCTGCCTTCTCATTGGCTCTAAACCCAACCACATGACTTTCTCGTCACTGCCTGTCTATACAGACCTCAAGGTCTCTATGGTTGGTACTGAGATTAAAGGTGAGTGTCAACATGCTGGCTGTGTCCTTGAACACACAGAGCCTCTGCCTGCCGTGTGATCAAATTAAAGGCATGTGCTACCACTGCCAGAATTCTGCTAAATGGCTTGCTATTAGCTCTGATCCCCAGACAACTTTATTTATTAACATACAAATAAAATCACATTTCAACCCAAATAAAATATCACCATAAGTTTCTGTCCCACCAGTATCTCTCAAATATCCAGGAGCTGCTTCCTAAATAATTGACTTGGAAGCTTATATTAATCATAAATATTTGGCCATAAGGTCAGGCTTGTTACTAATCCTTACACTTAAATTAACCCATAGTTCAGATCTATCTTTGGCCATGTGGCTGGGCACCTTTTCTCAGTATGACATTCTCATCTTGCTTCCTCTGTGTCTGGCTGGCAACTCCTGACACTGCTCTTCCTCTTTCCAGTATTCTTAGTTTGGTTGCCCTGTACATCCTATAAGGCTATACTTCCAGCCTGGCTACTGGCCAATCAGCATTTTATTAAATCAACTTGAGCGACAAATCTTTACAGTGTGTGAGAGGATTATTCTACAGCAGTAGACTTCATCCCAGAGGTATAGGGTTGATTCAGCATGCATAAATCAATAAACATAATCTATCATATAAACAGTTTGAAAGACAGAAACCACATGATCACCTCTTTTAGATGCAGAATATCTTCGGCAAAGTCCAAGCATTACTTCTTTATAAAAGTCCTGTAGAGAATGAAGATACAACAAGAACACAGTTGATCTTAATAAAGACAATTTACCACAAGAACACAGCCAATATAATCCTAAATGATGAGAAACTTAAAGCATTTGCCCTAAAATTAGCAAGAAGACAAAAATGTCAACTCTCTCCATACCTGTTCAATATAGTACTTGAGATTTTACCTACAGCACTAAGGCAACTGATGGAAAACAAGAGCATACAAGTAGGAAAGGAAGAAATCAAGCTCTTTTTATTTGTGAATGATATGATTTTATATATAAAAGATCCTAAAAAACCTAACCAGAAAATTTCTACAACTGATAAACATTTTTAAGGAAAAAAGTAGTAGGATACAAAATCAACACACAGCAGTCAGTAGCCTTTTTATATACAAATGACTTATATATAAATGAATGGATATAGAAAATGTGGTACATTTATACAATGCAGTAGTATCCAGCCATTGAAAAATGAAATCATTACATTTGCAGGTAAATATATGGAAATGGAAAAAAATCATTCTGAGTCAGGTGACCCAGCCCTAGAAAGAAAAATATGGTATGTATTTGCTTATATGTGGATATTAGCTGTTAATTCAATGATAACCAAGCTACAATATGTAGAGCCACAGAGGTTAGGTATAGAGTGTTGCTGGAGAATTTCTCTCCAGCTCCCAAGTCCCGCCAGCTCCCAAGTCCCACCAGTCCCAGAACCCACTTATAAAATAAACACACAGACGCTTACATTATTTAAACTGCTTGGCCATTAGCTCAGGCCTATCATTGTCTAGCTCTTAATCTTATATTTAGCCCATTTCTATTAATCTCTACTTTGCAATGTGGCTCGTGGCTTACCGGTACCTTACATCTTCCTTCTCCTCGCGGTGGCTCCAGACAGTCTCCTCTCCTTCCTCCTTCCTCAATTCTTCTCTCTGTTAGTCCCGCCTATACTTCCTGTCTGGCTACCGGCCAATCAGTGCTTTATTGATACAGAGCGATATCCACAGCACTTCCCCCTTTTTTTTTTTCAAAAAGGAAGGTTTTAACTTTAACATAGTAAAATTACATATAACAAAACAATTATCGAGCAAGAATTACAGTTACAATATTAAAGAAGATATCCTATCTATCCTATATTTGTGAGTCTAAGGTTTTATATCTAACTTATCTTTTATCGTAACTGAGGAAACTATAACTCTAATCTTTAACTACATCAAAGACCCCAGAAGGATATAATATTACCTGAGAAATGGGAGAAGGATGCAAGCAACTTCCATCTAACGTTTCTCAGGTACCATTATATTCCTTCTCAGGTCTTTGATGGGATTTAAGACTATCAGTTATAGTTACAACTTAGTATATATATAATATCTTAGATAGAACATATTAAGTATTAGATTCAGGTTCTTTAGGACAGGACACTCTTTGAAATGATCTTTGTAACATACCATTTGCCTACGCTCTAGACTTCTCTGGATTTTAGTATGAGTTTCTTGCTTGATATTGTTCACATTGATTGTAGTTCCATCTTATCTAGGTCATTGTCCCTCATTATTCTTGGACAATGTTTGATGACCATTCCTTTGTATATAGTCTTGTATTAAGTTATAACCTTCTTATTTAAACCAAAAGGGGGAGATGTAGTGGGTAACCATTCCAGCTTTGGTCTGGAAGTTCCACCCCCATTGAGGCTTTGGTAACTGTCATGCCTACAAGGCAGGGCCAAGGGAGGGCCCCGAAGACCAGGGAGCAGGATGTGTGGTGCTCTCTTGCTGCTGGAGGCTGGACGTGAGAGGTGGCCGGAGGCAAGTTCTCCAGAGAACATTGCCGGACTACGCTGCGTCTTTCACAGAACCCTCAATCTACCTATCCCTTCATTTGTAAATTATGCCTTTAAATAAATCTCCTTTTAACTATGTGGATTACACCAATAATAGAGTAAGGGGCTGTGGGATAGGACAGTTACATTGCCTTAGGAAAGGAAAATAGAATAGATAGTTATGGATGGATGGGTGTCTGGAACTAGAGGATCAAGCGCAGAGGTGAATGGAAGATAGAAACAAAGGACATAATACAGAAAGAGACAGCTAAAATTAAGGGTCATTGGAGGGGTAGTATGGAAACAGTACAATAGGAGATTCCTAAAATATATGCATATATGAAGGAGATCTAACTTATATTGCAAAATAATGAGGAGGCAGAGCTTCAACTAGCCATCTCCAGTTACTAAATGGTGCTAACAGCCCTTGAATTGGGTTGATTTTAGTTGAGTTGTTGGCCAAAAGGTTTCCATGGGAATCCCCAAACTACTCAACCTCTTGCCATGGCTATAGGTTGTTCTCCACAAACTGAAGGCAAGGTCCATTGCTGAAGATAACACATACACAACTCTTTCCACATGGAGAAGTTGAGCTGTGCCTACATAGAGCCCTTCACCCTTATGTTTTAGCATCTTCAATACAGGAAAATACTCTGAATGCTACCAAAAGAGAAATGTAGACATTAACACAGCCTTAAACTCTTGGATTGACAATGGTGTACTGCCTACAAGATATGCCAGTAAAATTGTAGCACCAAGCTTGTGGGAGTAAACAAGTGATATCTGATTTGACATAAGACCCACTGCACAAGATGAACCCATACCTGATACTGCTTGGATGACCAGAAATTCTACGAATTTAACATGTTCAAAAATATGTTAAAATACCCATACATTGTAAAATGGCTAAATCAAGATAACAAGCCTTGTGGATTGATGGATATTGAGCCAATCAATAAATAAACTTATAGTCATGATTTGAGTTAACTTCCTGATCACATCCAGTCTGTGCCATGGAGATACCTGTTTTCTCACAGTTGTGATGAGTAATCTGTATCACAGCCATTTCTCTAGAGTTTCTTATGGATCATCCCGGTAGGAAAAAGCAAAGAGATGAATGCAGAGTCACAAGCATTTAAAAAGAATGGCCTGGAAATAATACAAATCTCTTATCACAGAGCTTAGTAGCTAGATTTAATCCAGTGACACTGCTCTCCAGGTAAATTTCACTTCAGTGGATGATGCTAAGAGAGCTGGACTGAGATTAGCATTGGATTTTTTTTGACACAGGACCTTATGAGGTTCTAATGCAAGAACAAATTTAAACTATAGTAAAATACATTTTGAATAACACTTTAGGTGTTATGATATGTTCATTGCCTTTGAACCAGTACTTCTCTTTTCTTTAATCTGACTTAAAAAAATTGCACAGAAAAAATAAAATAGCTTAGTTTTTATTATATGCTTGGGATTTTGATTTCTAATTTTTCAAGTGTGATCTCATTTAGCCTCAACAAAGACTATATGAAATAATATCATCTGCACAAAATTCTGTATAAAATTATAATCTAAAGAGACATAGACAATCTTTAGTATTATCTCCAGTAACCTTCATCTAATAAACTTATGAATGGTTCCTGTAGTCTAGATAATATTAACTAAAACTGTTAATCTCAATCCCTCCATGTTGCCAATGGTAGCCTCAAAGTTACCTGAGGGTATTTGTCAAATTGTGATTGTTTCTGAAGACTATGTGGAGGAACCACAATAACTGTTCAATACTGAGACACCAGGGTATAACAACAGGATGAGACATAAATACAGACTAAGTGGAAATATGCACTTGAAGGAACAATTTGGAAAATAGTGTAGCAATCCAACATATTTTTCTCATTTTGATTATTTATTCACTCAATCTATTCACAGAGTAAATATTTATGGATAAATATTTACTGGCAGACACTTCCCAGGCTATTGAGGACACAACTGTGAAGAAAAGGATGGAGTCAAAGATGTAAGGAAAAAAAGAAGGCAGGGGAAGAAGAATTCCACTGGATTAGGAACAATCACTTCAAATAAAGAAACAAAATACATCAATTGTTCTTGTCCTCTAAAGACCTAGTATGCCCTAGCTTAAAAAGTTCAGTAAACACTGCTCTGAGATCAGGACCCATTCCTCCTACCAGATTGCCTTATCTAGCCTTAGTAGAAGAGGATATGCCTAGTCTCACTACAGCTTGATATACCAAGGCTGGCTGATATCCATGAGAGGCCTGCCGGTACCTGAAGAGAAACGGAGGATGAGTGATGGGTGGAGAGATGAGAGGTAGAAGAGGGATGTTAGGGGGAGGGACTGGGGGGAAAGGAGGGAGGGGGACCTTTGGTTGAGATGTAAAAACAAAACAAACAAAACAAAACAAAAACAAACCAAATAAACAAAAAACAACAACAACAAAGCCAACAATCCCCAAAAGCAAGCAATACAGTGATTTAGGGAGACAACTACTGGGCATTTCCAGAGACAGTTAATTAATATAAGATGATTTAAGGGAGTAGAGTATGATCAGATCATCTATGGTCATGCAGACCGATGTAAACATCTAGAATTTATTCTCTGATTCTGCCAACAGAATGAGAGAAAGACAATGAAGAGAGGAAATGATTTCCTCTGGAGCTCAGCTAAGAAAGCAGCAGAACAGCCCTTACACATCAAGCCCAAATGAAAGTGACACTCAAGCCTTTTTATCCCTCACTGGTACTGTAAACAAGAGGCTAAAATAGAGCAATCACCCTCCTTGTCTGCCCTTCCATTTCTTCCACAGAAAATGCACACCCCAAGGGTAATATGCATCAGTACGGATGCTGAGAATCTGGAACAACAGGCTGCCACACTCCTTAATGTTCCAGAATCGGAGAGAAAGGGTGGCAGGAAGGACATAATGAAAATGGAGATCTGTCTTATCTCTTCTCCCCCATGGTTCCCAGTTAATGAACTAAATTATATTAGAATATGATTATATTATATTTTAAAAGTGGTGTCAGCAGCAAATCCTGGAGGAAGATTCTATATATGGTTTCTAGTAAATCAACTTCTAGAGAGCAGTCCCTAGAAGTAGCTCCTGTTACAAACTGCAAATATGAGCTGCATGCCCTACACAGCAAGAGAGGAGTGCTTCCTTTGGAGACCCACCGAGGAAAGTGTTTGTTGCTTTGATCAGGCAAATAAACTCAGAGGACCTTTAAGCTACATGATAGAATTCTGAAATATATGATGCTTTCAAAACTTGTGTTAAGAGATATACTGTTTGATTTTTTTCAGAGAAAAATAACAGAACATATGCAGATTGTTGATAATGATCATCTTTCCTATTTAAGATTTATTTAATGCAAAAATGGGTGTATGAAGCTTTTGCAATGAGGGAAAAGAATGTTCCCAAAACTTTGTTACAACAAATACAGCCTGGAGGCGAGAAGTCATAACAATAAGAGAAAAGTACAATGTGCCTTTGGTCTCAGATCACAAAAAGACATCATATGTGAAAATGGGGGTGGGGTGGATCATGAAATAGTAGAAAAACTAAAGAAATGGTACTGAAAAATTTGAAGAAAATCTAGTAGTCTTGTATTTTATTCCAATAACAACATATACCTTAAGAAAAAGTAAGAGTAGAGTAAAAGATGTGTATATATATATATATATATATATATATATATATATATATATATAGGCTTTCATGTAATTGTGGAAATAGCTCTGAGACCCTCATATCAATTCAGGCTTTTGGGGTAATGGCAGTTCAGGAGTGAACAATAATAGACTCCATGAATGTCAATTTCCTCATGTTCTCTTTAAAAATGTTTCCTGTGGATATTTTCTAGTTCCATCCATTTGCCTGCAGATTTCATGATGTCATTGTTTTTTTTTTACTGCTGAGTAGTACTCCATTGTTTATATGTACTGCATTCTTCAGTTGAAGGGCATCTTGGTTGTTTCCAGGTTCTGGCTATTATGAGTAATTCTGCTATGAACATAACTGAGCAAGTGTCTTTGTGGTATGATTGGGCATTCCTTAGGTATATGCCCAAGAGTGGAATAGCTGGATCTTGAAGTAGATTGATTCCCAATTTTCTGAGAAACTGCCAATACTGATTTCCAGAGTGTCTATACAAGTTTGCACTCCCACCAACAATGGAGGAGTGTTCCCCTTGCTCCACATCCTCTCCAACATAAGCTAGCCTCAGTGTTTTTGATCTTAGCCATTCTGACAGGTGTAAAATAGTATCTCAGAGTTGTTTTGATTTGCATTTCCCTGATGACTAAGGATGTTGAGCAATTCCTTATATATCTTCTGGCCATTTGAGATTCTTCTGTTGAGAATTCTTTGTTTAGGTCTGTAGCCCATTTTTTAATTGGATTGTTTGGTATTTTGATGTCTACTTTCCTGAAATTTTTATATATTTTGGAGATCAGCCCTCTGTCAGATGTGCCAATGGTGAAGATCTTTTCTCATTCTGTAGGTTGCTATTTTATCTTATTTACCATGTCCTTTGCTTTACAGAAATTTCTTAGTTTCAGGAGACTCAGAAGAGGAAACTGTTAGTTATTATTATGCAGCACTGTGTTATTCATTAAGCAGAGCTGTTTACCATGCAAGAAAAGCCATGAGATACAACAAAGCCCACTCTAAGAGTTTAAGAAAAGATGTTCTTAGGCCTATGGAAATGGTCATGCAAGGAAAAGGAGGAAGAAGAGGGGCATGGAGTCTGTGACCTGCTTTTTATGGATTCCCCTGCACATTTGCATATGGGCTTACCTAGCCATGCCACACATGCACATAGATTATGTGATTACATTGCATGCAAATGACATGGCCACACAGCATGCAGATTACATAGGATGTAAGGACCTGGGTTGACTAAGCCTTTTGCTTGGCTACTAGACAGTGCATGTATGGTCATGTAGCAACATTCCACCACACTCTGCTTATTATAAAAAATGGCAGGTGAATGGGAATGTAGGTGCCATGTCTTCTGAAACTGTTTCCAGCTACATTGGTGGGCATCCATTAACTCTCTGGAGTAGGGAAGGAGGCTTTAGGGGTAGCCAGATGTCCTGAGGTAGTGGGTTGTCCTAAGCTGCTTTAGGAATTGTCCAACAGTTTCCACTGCTTAGGGCTCTGTGGATGTTTGGGTCTGACAAGGTGCTGCTGAAGTGAATCAGACCTGTCCATGTGGATTCAAGCTGGCTCTGGAGCTCAGAAGAATTTTTAAACATGTTAAGTAGCAGCCACAGGGAATTTAAAATCTTGAGCTGGTAGCCATGATATTATAATGTTTAGTACTATGCTATTAAAATTTCATTGGTTAGTGGTAGAGTGAGAGAATGAGATTTGGAACATGCTTTTAAATTTTATCTGAGATAAGCCTTATCTCAGACAAACCTCAAGGCACCTGTTTTCCTTTGTAGTTTAGCATCCAGGAGACACAGGTGCCTGTGACTGTTCTCGAATGGTAAATAGCTGCATAAAACTAACACAAACATGGTGTGTACTCACTCATAAGTGGATACAAGATGTAGAGCAAAGGATAACCAGACTACAACCCATAGCTCTAGAAAGCTAGCTAACAAGGAAGACACTAAGAGGGATACATGGATCATCCTGGGAAGGAGAAATAGATGAGATCTCCATGAGTAAACTATGGGTGAGGGGAGCAGTAGGGGGTAGGGGACGGGGGATGAGAACATAAGAGAACAGGATGGTTGAGCTGGAACAGGGAAGGAATGGGAGAGCAATGAAAGAGGTACCATGATGGAGGGAGACTTCAAGGGACAGGGAGAAACCTGTTGCTAGGGAAGTTCAGGAATCCACAAAGATGACCCCAGTGTAGACCACTAGCAATAGTGGAGAGAGTACCTGAACCAGCTTACCCCAATAATCAGATTGGTAAATAACTATCTGTCATCATAGAGCCTTCATCCAGGAACTGATGGAAGCAGATGCAGAGATCCACAGCCAAGCAACAGGCTGAGATCCAGGAGTCCAGTCAAAGAGAGAGATGAGGGATTCTATGAGCAAGGGTCATCAAGATCATGATGGGGAAACCTACACAGGCAACCAAACCAAACTAGTGGGAATTCATAAACTTTAGACCAACAACTATGGAACCTCCATGGGATTGAACTAGGTCCTCTGCATAGGCAAGACAGTTGTGCAGTTTGATGTGCTTAAGGAGTCCCTAGCAGTAGGGACTGGATCCATTCCTGGTGCATGAGCTGACTTTTTGGAGCCCACTACCTATGATAGGACATCTCACACAGCTTTGATACAGGGGGAGGGGCTTGAACCTGCCTCAGCTGAATGTGTTGGGCATTGCTGACTCCCATAGGAGGCCTTACCCTTTTGGAGGAGGAGATGGGTAATGGGTTGATGGAGAGGGGGGTGGGGGGTGGGGGAGTGGGGAGGAGGCTGGGGGAAAGCAGGAGGAGGTATGAGAGGGGGATCTGTGGTTGGTTTATAAAATGAATAAAAAATTTCTTAATAAAAATAAACATAAAAAATAAATAACAATCAAAAAATATTTCTTGTGTTAGAATCTTTGCTGTTTGTCTGACTCATCTGTAATACCTGTGTATTTGATTTCTTCATGCCATAAGTGGGGAAATGGTTTAGATTCACCTAAATGAGTTCAAATTCAAGGGAAAATTAGGGTGAATTTGTCAATATCTGGTTTTTCAAGTTCCTGGGAAACAGGCCTTATACTCTGTTACGCAGAGTGGAATTTCACTCTAATGGAAGACTGTGAGGGATTGTCATCATAGAAAGGCAGCTTTCTTTTCTTCTTTATAATGACCATTGTTCAGAAGCTTAACAGAGATATACATACTTGATTTTCTAAGGTAGGAAAATTAAGACTAACCACAAAGACTAGCAAGCCCAGCTGTCCATGGTTATTTAAAAATCCATGTGATCTCAACTACTTGGGAGTGACCCACATACACAGTGGTGGCAGCAGGGATGACAAACTGTTTAATAATTCAGGACTGAAAACAGAAAGAAAATAGAGAAGAGGCAGTAAGCTAGGATGGGAAAGCATTAATAGCGACCAGCAGTAAAAAGTGGTAGACCTGGAACTCAATGAAAGGAAACAATTAGAAAAGGGTTAACATAATGAAAATCTGGATTTATGAACTAATTAGTTGTGGAGAAGAGAAAGTGGTATACATTTATTTGAAGCTTTCTCATCCAATTGTGCTAGCATCTCTTCAAATAAGTGCTTATATGGGTATGCTGAGACTCAGCTTACCATGTGTTTTATCATGCATTCCAAGGTTCAGCCAGGTTAGTTTACAGTCAATCCAAACAATAAACAGGTAACAATGCTCAAATGACACAATACATAATGGGGTGTTGGATTATAATGTGAACATTCTATATACAAGTAACTCTGGGGTGTGTTTGTGTCTGTGCTGGAGAAAAATGATAGTTGACTTTTTTCTAGTTATTAACCCTTGGGGAGCACCATTTTGATTCTATTGTGTGTGCATAAGTAAAGCCATGTCAGTTTTTAGAGATGGGGGTAGTGAGCTTCGGAGAGATTAATCAAATTTCTAAAGGCACAAAGCAAGAATTTGATACATAGAGAGATTGTTTAGACAACATATATAGCTGAATGGAAGTTGTCCTCATCCAAACTAAAGTGTTGTTATGATTAATAAACCAATCATTTCAATTCCAAATTTCTTCTTTGCAGAATGGAAGTTAGAGGGAAATTTGTAGGAATCGGTTGTCTTTTTACACTATGTAGATCATAGGGATCGATTTCAGGTCAGTAGAATTGGTATCAAATATTTTTATTTGCTGAGTCATCGAACTTTCCCAGACAATCATTTTGATCAGAGTATACTAACTATGTCAAAAGAAATTTTATTTTTATAGTCATATATACGTTTAATGTGCTTTGATATTTCCTCACCAACTTACTCTCTGTTGTTCCCCTTTATATGGCTTCTTTCTTTTCTCAATAGTTCATATATATTATATCATATTACATTATTTTATACTATATTATATATACCTATATATGTAATATATGTATGTACACTCACATATATGAATATACATATCATCCTGAAGTGTCGTGGCATGGGTGTGTGGATTGACATGGATCCATGGAAAGAAGACTCAAAAGCACCTTAAGAATGAGTATAGCCTTTCTTGGCTGTTGGGGATCCAGCCTCTAAGGACTGAAGCACTTTCCCTTTGCCCAGGACATTTTTATTTTTTCATTCTATTTACAATTTATCCAGTTGATTCCATATGCTCAAAACAACCTGAACGGAGCTCCCAAAGATACAATGCCAAGTGCAAATTCCTAGATTTCTCAGGTACCATGGTTTTCCTGGTTTCCTGAACCAAGTTTTGCATAGGTTTTTGATCCTTGGGAGACTCTCAGACAAGACTCACATAGGGCGATAAGAGAAACAAAAGGAAAAAAAAAAGGAAAAGGAAAAAAAAAGATAAACAAAAGGTATTGGTTAAACAAAGGATGGATTAGGGCTGGGTGCTACTCTCTGGAGCCAGGGCAGGAGTAGCTCAGCAGGAGTACAGCCACAAAATATATTGTATATACCTTTTACTTATTCATTTGTTAAGGGCTTATTGATTGTTTGATGAATTTCTTTTCTGTGAATTTTTATAATTTCATACATTTATTTTCTGTTATTTTTCATCAGTTATAGATTTTATGTATTCAGGGTATTAATCCCTCCTGGAAAAAAAAACTAATTTATTAAATTTGTTACCATTCTGGAGACTGTCTCTCCACTTGGGCAATTGTTTCCTTTGCTGAGCAGAGGTTGTTCAGTCTCATGTGTTCCTAGTAATTCTTGCTGACATTTCCAGGACTGTAGCAGACATGTTTATTAGTTGTTTCTACTGCCTGTATTTTGAAGCTCACTATGGTTTCATCTATTAATTTCAAATCTTCAAGATTTAATATTGAGAATTTGATTTATGGGGGTATTATGTATAGTGTGATGGAAGTGCATCTCCTTTTATGCTGATACATATCAATATTTAATTTTTGACATCACCTTTTGACCACTTTTTTTTCAGGTTAATGTTTTTGAAAATTTGTCAAAAGGTGAGTAACTGTAGCTATAAGGGTTTATTTCTTAGTTCTGCATTCTCTTCCATTGGTCTATATACGTATGTGTTTGCTTTTGTGCCACATTTTTTAATGGATTTGTAGTGTAATTTGAAATCAAATGTTGTGAAATAAGGTGTTGTGATAACTCCAGCATTTTTTTTTTATCAGAATTGCTGTGCTATTCATTATGTTTGTTTCTCCATGTAAGTTTTAGAATTGTTCTTTTCTATTACTTTGGAAAAAATGTCATTGAGATTTTGATGCGTGATGCATAGAACTTATAGATCATTATTGATAATTTATTATTTTTTACAATATTAATTAGACTCATCAACAAACATGAAGATTATTTCTACCTTGGTATATTGTCTTCCACTTCTTCCTCTAATGTTTAGTGTTCTATACTTTGTAGTGGTATTTCATTTACATATTTACCTTTATTCTTAACGATGCATTTCAAAGTCTTCTGAATGAGGTTTGTTTATAGATTTATTCACAGTATGTAAATTATTGTTGTATAGATTTCCTTGAATACTAGAAGCTGCTGTTGACTCCAAATGTCTTATAGCCCATGGATCTGGCAGAATGATCTGCTCTATAGTAATAGAACCACACATGACCACATGACAAAGGAGTATCTCTTTCAAGCATCAGAGTAGGTAAAGACTTGAGTTATGCACTGGAGGTGGGTGAACAGAAGAATCAGTAACTCTACCTGACTATATAGACATATTCATTTAATAAAGAACTATATATTATCCCTCTGGAGAAAAGAATGTTTTACAGAAATGGAGAAGTCTTCTGAAACTATGCCCAGAACTTTCAGTCTTGCTAATCATCAAACTGCATATGGCAAAGAGAAATAACTTCAGAGGATATATTCTGACATCCATGTGTATGGGATTATCCAACCTCCACAGTGACACAGAAGCAACATGTCTAGCTCCTAGTCATGATGGGAGAGACCAGTTACCACAATGTCTTTCAGAGTTGGAGCTCGCTTCTGCTTAAATATCTCAGCAGGCCCACATCTAACCCAACACCTCTACATGTATTTTGTGACAATTTTCTCAATCAAACATCAGGGCAGGGTATAGTTAGGTTTCCTGACCTGTGATAGCTTTTCATTTTCTGGGTTCACGAGCATCTCTATCTTAAATTATATGACTGTTCACAATATGGCACAGGATAATATTACTCTCAGATATGGCTGGTGCAATGGATTTTTATTTTCCTCAGCAATAGCTCAAAATGCAGGAGTCAGTATCAGATCTCCCTCACCCTGCTAAACTACATCTAAGGCTTGAGGAACTATGGGATTTGCCTGCTGGTATGCCACACGGTTGGCTTTCACTTGTGCTGTCTACTATCTCCGAGGTTACTTTGTGGCTGCAGCTTTAGGCTTCCCTTCTCCCTGTAGCCCTGCTTTACTTGTGAATCAGTTTTTATTTTCTGCATTACCTCTCAGTTTCTTTAAATGTTTATCTGTTCAACTCTTTTGTGATTCTCAAAGCTTTTCTGCTTTTTTTTTCCTTTTCAGAATATAGTCTTTCTTTTATCACCTTGATATTTGAATGCATATCCACTAGAAAAAGCTTCTGACCTTTTTTATCTCATCCCAGAATTTTCCTTCCACTCTGCTAATCTTTATGTTTGACCTTATATTTTATACTTGCTTACAAAAATGAAATATGTTTTTCTCAGAATTTAGGCATACTTTCTGTTATTTGCCAGCAAATAACTCCTATTGATGTTCTGAAATTCTGCTTAAGCTGAGCAGTAAAGGTACATAGTATGATTAGTCACAGTGTTGATGATGGAAGGAAGATTCACCCCAACACTGCCACCAGTAACAGGAGGGCTTCCTTCTACACTGAACAAGCCTGATCCTTGACTATAACACAGAATACAATTGCAAAATTAATCAATTTGAAACAAAATTAGCAAGTCTGTTAAGTATAGAGGAGATAGCATATTCTTTAGACAAGCTGTCATGGTTGGAGGGTTTACAGCATTCCCTCACGGTCAGGCGTATTTGCATATGCCCGGTGGACACTTCTGCCTAGCCAGTTCCAGGTCAGGATAGCCATTTCTGGGTCAAGGCATCTTGTGTGACCAGGATCCGTTACGTCACATGACTACGCAAGCGTGCTGGGTGGCTACGTGACCTACATCGACCTGTACACGCCCCACCTTTCAAAACCGCTGCCATGTTCTGGATCCTCCCTCTTCCCTCTCTGCACACGTGTCTCCCTGGGCCCCGGGCACTCTCTGTCCCTTTTCTCTCAATAAACTCTTATTAGTGGATTCTGTCATGTTTCGGAACATTTCCTTGCAGGGTAACAGCGCAAAATAACTAACAATGGTATCTTAAGATATTCTGCAAACTGACAAAGGAGAAAAGCACTCTAAACCATCTGTAAGCCTATAAACCACAGCAATGATCAAACTTACAAGATACCCTCAAGGATACAGTACTGGATTTATGTCTTAGTGTTAAATAATAGCCCTCTAATTGAACTTTAGTCTTGCTTAATAGGATAATATTCATATCCAATACTTTAAACCTAGCCAATGATCCATGACATAGAGGTCATGGACCCTAGAAGAGAACCCACTACTGACACTTTCCTAAAGCAGTATAGTTTCTACCTGCATTCCAAATACTTATCCTTAGACCCAGAGATAAGTGTAGCTCTCATTCTTCAGGGAAGAAGTTTCTTTTTGAAGTATATGATGACAATTACAGACATCCACAACTGGTAAAAATACAGAGAAGAATTGATGATGTGGTAGTCACCCTAATTTCCTATAACTACAATGGAACTCTTATACTTAAGGCTCAAAGAACATCACAGATGAGGGTTTGGAGAGAAATTATAACAGGCACAGGATTAGTAATCTACTGCTAAATAGTGTCTTCTAAACATGATATAGGAGATGCATTCATGACATCTCAAAAATATGGTCACCTAGACAAGATCTGCCCTACAGTAGCACCAGTTAACATGGTAATGTAAATGGGGCAAATTTCATAAGGTCTCGTCCCTAGCGTAAGAGCTACTGGCAAATAATGACTTGAAAAAAGGAGAATCAGTCATCTCTAGGAATGAACCCATTAACAAGTTATCTAATACCAAGTAGTAAGCCCAAAACACATAAACATAAGAACAACACAGCGGGCTTTTGTTTAATACATATGACACACACACCAGGCTATATTTATAAATACTTATAGATGGACATGCATTACATATTGTTATATAATAGTTATTTATACACATATATGTAACAATAATTTGAGGGAAAGTTGAAGGATGGGAGGAGTTAAAAGGGAGAAAAGGGATGGAAATTATTTAAACACAATACTCAGTTATGAAATTCTTTAAAAATCATAATAAAAAATAAAAATTTGTTTGCCTAGCCCTAATAAATATGTCACCAACACAATTCCTGTACTTAAGGCACAGGTAACATCAGAGAATAGGGAACAGACAGATTCCAAGTGTCAGAGGAAATAGGAAGTTATTGTAAAATTGTGTCTCCTAAAAATGTCATGGAAATTTCCTCTAAAATATCCCAACAATATGTCTACCTAATAAGACCTGAGTAAGCACAATAAAAATAGAAATGCTAACATGGAAGGGGTAAATATCATGGCACCTTTTCCAGACTAAAAATTAATGACAATTAAGGATTGCTCAGAGCAAGAGAAATAATCTTTCCCAGGTATTATCCCTGTGGTGGTATTGTGTTCCCCAAAATATTGTGTATGCTAATAAACTTATCTGGGGTCAGAGAACAGGATAGCCACATGAGGATAGGCAGTGGTAGCATACGCCTTTAATCCTAGCATTCCAGAGGCAGAAATTCATGTGTTCAAGGATACACCCAAGCATGGTGATCCACGCCTTTAATCCCAGAAAGTCAGCCTTTAATCCCAGGGAGTGGTGGTAGAAAGCAGAAAGATATATAAGGCGTGAGGACCAGAAACTAGAGGCATTTGGCCTGAGCAGGCCTTTGGCCTGGAGAGGCCTTTGGCCTGGAGAAGCATGTGGCTGGTTAAGCTTTCAGGCTTCTAGCAGCAGTTCAGCTGAGACCCATTCTGGATGAGGGCTCGGGGCATCCAGTCTGAGGAAACAAGACCAGCTGAGGATTCAGCGAGGTGAGATAGCTGTGGCATATTCTGTCTCTCTGACCTTCCAGTGTTCACCCCAATACCTGGCTCAAGTTCGATTTTATTAATAAGACCTTCTAAGATTCATGCTACATATCCCCATAATGGATTAGTCAATTCCAAATTGTGCTGCCTAGGTTTTAATGTCAAGTTAACAAAAGCTAGAGTAATCAGAGGGGGAACCTCAATTAAGAAAATATTTTGTCTCTGTGTACTCACTCATAGGTGGATACTAGATGTAAAACAAAGGATGACTATACTGCTACTCACAACTCCAGGGAGGCTACCTAGAAAAAAGGACCCTAAGAAAGACACAGGGATCACCCAACAACAGAGAAATGGATGAGATCTGCATGAGCAAACTGGTCGTGAGGGGGGTTAATGAAAGGCAAGGGTCGAGGGAAAGAGTTTAGGGGAATGGGAGATCCCAGCTGGATCAAGAAGAGAGAGGGAGAACAAGGAAAAAGAGACCATGATACATGAAGACCCCATGGGAATAGGAAGAAGCAAAGTGCTAGAGAGGTCCCCAGAAATCCACAAAGATACCTCCACAATAGACTACTGGCAATGGTCTAGAGAAAGCCCGAACTGACCTACTCTGGTGATAGGATGGCCAAACACCCTAGCAGTTGTGTTAGAAATCTCATCCAATGACTGATGGAAGCAAATGCAGAGATCCACAGCCAGGTCCCAGGAGGAGCTCCAGGAGTCCAATCAGCGAGAAAGAGGAGGGATCGCATGAGCGAGAATCATTGAGACCATTATTGGAAAAGGCAAGGGACAAATAGCCAGTCTAGTGGAAACACATGAACTATGAACCAATAACTGAGGAGCCCCCAACTGGATCAGGCCCTCTGGATAAGTGAGACAGTTGATTAACTTGAACTGTTTGGGAGGTCCCCAGGCACTGGGACCGGAACCTGTCCTTAGTGGATGAGCTGGCTGTTTGGAGCCTGGGGCCTATGCTGGGACACTTTGCTCAGCCTAGGTGAAGGGAGGAGGGGACTGGACCTGCCTAGACTGAATCTACCAGGTTGAGCTGATTCCCCAGGGGAGTCCTTGCCCTGGAGGAGATGGCAATGGGGGGTGGGCTGGGGGGAGGGCGGGATGGGGGGTGGGAGGAGGAAGTACAGGGAAATCCGTGGCTGATATGTAAAATTAAATTAAATTATAAAATAAAAAAAGAAAATGTCTCCATAATACCTAGTTATGGGCAAGCCTGTTAAGCATTTTCTTAATTAGTGATTGATGGTGGTGAGGCACTAGCCCATTGTGGGTAGGGAACCCTTTTTGCCTGGTGGTCCTGGGTTCTATAAAATAGGTGGCAGACCAAGCCACGAGGAGTGAGCCAGTAAGCAGCACTCCTCCATGGCCTCTGCAACAGCTCTTTCCTCCAGCTTCATGCCCTATTTGAATTCCTGTACTGACTTCTCTAGATGATCACCATTGTATAAAAGTGTAAGCAAAATAAACCTTTTATTCCCATGTTGCTTTTTGTCATGGTGTTTCATCAAAGCAATAGTGGTACTCTAAGACAGAAATTGATGCCAGGATTGTGGGATATTCTTATGAAAAACATGATCATATTATTTTTTGGGAAAATTGTGAAAGGACTTTGATCCAGGAAAGTCATGGAATGTCATTGGGCTATTCTGTAGGAGCATGGAAGATAACAATGTTGAGAACAATTCAGACGATGGAGGCCTGTTTGTGAAGTTTTTTTATTGAGAAGTTTGAGAGCATTTTAAAGACTCTGTTTGGGCCTTTTTCTATTTTGAATTAAGAATATGTGGCATACCCCTCACCTCAGGGCTCAGGTAATTATGTAAAAGAGGAGGCAGAAAGATTATAAGAGCCAGAGATTGTGGATGACAAGAAGAAAATGGTGGTTTTTTGTTTGTTTGTTTGTTTTTGATTTTTAAGACACAACAAGACTGACACACATAAGAACTCACAGAGGCTCTGGTACCATGCACAGAAGTTGCACAGTTCCAAGGTACATGGGTTCCCAGTGTTGAGAGGTGAAAATGGGCACAATCTCCTGTCACTAACCAGGAAGCTATCACCAAATGAAAGCCACTTGCAAAGGAAAAAAGTAGTTTTGTTAAACAGAATTTCCCTAGGTATACAAACCCCTGTTAAGGGCAGGTCCCATGCCCATCAGTAGATAGCGAACACCAAACAAACTCAAAGGTGATTTTTTAGATTTTTTTCTATCATCTTATTTTGTTTATGCATTTTTAATCTTACTGGTTTTTTGGTTGTATATTATGATTTCCAGTTTTGTGATTTTGTAAGTGTTGTTTCTCTGTGAGTGTTGTGTTTTTTGCCTCTTTTTTCAATTTGTTTATTTTATTTACCTGTGTGTTTTCTAAAGTGAGAGACAAAATAAGGCACAGACATTGGAGTTTTATTGGTAGAGAAATGAGGAAGAAATGATCAGAATATATTATATAAAAAATTTTTCAATTGAAAAATGGAGATGTATTGAAAAATGAGTTAAGTTATATATAAAACAAAATTTCCCAGAAGTTGGTAATTAATGAATATGGATAGTTGTTTCATTAAGATTTATCGTTATTGTCCCATTCATATTTTTATATATGTGAAATTTCCCAAAATAAAGAAGTTAAAATAAGAATGAAGGCCTCTGGGGCCAGCATTATAAGAACACTGAATCTATTTTCCTTATTGTATCACATCATTAATTCATTGTTTTAAGTAATAATGTCTATAGTTGTTAGAAGTCACATAACTAAAATAAAGATGGATATTTAGACCTGTGTGTTATAAAATTATAATGAAGAATTCACAGAGGACAAAGTATTTTTGTTGTTTTGCTTAAATTTTAATACTTTCCAGTGTTATTGTTATCTTCCAGGTTTAGTAAAACTTCTAAGTAATGTGTCTAGGCCGATTTCTCTTCCAAATACGTATCATTTATTAACTCTATCAGCATTTTCTCTTTAGATGTGGGCTTACTGCAAGACAAGAGTGGAATCAACCTCAAAATCCTTTTACTTCAATGTCCTGAAGTGATGGAATTATAGGTACGCACTAGCATGCCCAACAGCAGTCTGTGTGTGTATATGTGTGTATGTATGTGTGTGTGTGCAAGTGTGTGTGTGTAATTGTGTTAGAGTGACTACTATGAAGGCTGATTCTGAGAGGGTGAAGCTTCCAGCAGGGTGGCTGCTGCCCTGAACCATAAAACTGACCACAGTTATTCTTGAATGCTTACAATACTCTAGCTATGTTTGGGTTGACAAAGTTGTGTGATACACCAACAGTCACATGATGGAAGGTTGGATGTTTACTGCACAATGGTGGGTTTCCTGTGGTTCCTTTTCCAGTTGTGACACAGCAAAACAAATCTATTTAAGGAGTAAAAATAGGAAAATCCCTCAGGAATGGGTAAGGGTTGTTGGAGTCAGAGAGGATGGAGTTCACCTGGAGAACATGACCCACAGAGTCAACTACTCATGGCTCACATGGGCTCAGGGAGACTGAAATTGCAAGCACTATGACTACCAGGTTCTGCACCAGGTCATCTGCATATATTTTATGTGTATTTCCTTGGTGTTCTCCTGGGACTCCTCACAGTGAAAGAACATGTATCTCTAATTCTTTTGCCCGCTCTTGGAACTCTTTTCCTTCTACTGAGTTACATTGTCTAGCCTAGATATGAGGGCTTTGCTTTGACTTGTTGTGTTTTTTTTTGTATGTGTGTGTATGTGTGGTTGCTGTTTCTTGAAGGCCTGTTCTTTTCTGAAGGGAAACAGAAAGGAAGTCGATCTAGGGAGGAGGAGGATGGGCCTGGGAGGACTGGAAGGGGGAAAAACTGTAATTGGGATATATTGCATGAGAGACTAAACTATTTTTCAATAAAAATAAATAAATAATAAAATAATCTGTATTTTTAGTTAGCTGTGGCTGGGGAAGCAGCCCTGATTAAGAAAAGAATAGCATGACTGAGCTGAAATAATTGATGCTGGTTAGTTGGATCTGAGAAATAGCAGATGAAACCACCAAGTAAACAAGGCTCCGAAACACAGCAGAACCAGTAGACATATGTACTCACAGAGACTGTGGCAGCATGCACAGGGCCTTCACAGGTCTGGGCTTGATGGGGTCCACGTGCTGAGAGCAGAAGTGGACACAATCTCCATCCCTAACAAAGAAGCTGTCTCTAACAGTCTCACTAGACATACAAACCACTCTCAAGGCGATGTCCTATGCTCTGTATATCCAGTAAAGCTATGTTAGAGAAAACTAATTTTCATTTACAAGTGTTTATGTGTTGCAGTGTAGTTGGAAGATTTCCTGTGGACAGGCCCGCCGGTAGTAGGGACAAATCTCTCCCACTTGCGTCCCCCAAGTAAACACACAGAGGCTTATATTAATTATAACTTCATGGCCATGGCTGAAGCCTTTTGCTAGCTAGCTCTTATATCTTAAATAAGTCCATAACTATTAATCTGTGTATCGCTACATGTTCCGTGGCTTTACCTGTGTTCCATTACATGTTGCTCCTTGCGCGGCTTGCTGGTGTCTCTCCCAGCCTTCTTCCTGTCTCTCTCTTTTAATTTCCCACCTGCCTCTAAGCTGCCTTGGCACAGGCCAAACAGCTTTATTTATCAATCCATCAGAGCAACACATTCGCAGCATACAGAAAGATATTCCCCCACTATTGCAGCACAGGTTTGAAGGCATACAGGGGTCATTGAGAGCAGTGGATGCTTGGTACCAGAAAGAGAGACCAGGAGTTTCTATTGGTGAAAAGTACAGCCCAGTTAAAGCAGGAGACCTCAACACTTAGGAGATCCCAGTGCCATAGGACAACCTCCAAGAACAGCTATGGAGCAGAGTCACCTGAGCCTATGAGACAAGCTTTGTGTATGGTGGCTAACTTTTTTGAGGAGCCCAGAAGACCATGAATGAGTCCTAGATTTTAGACACTACGATTTTTACAGTTTGAATTTGGTTTTGCTTTGAGTCACTATGTCCTGATATTTTCCTTTTGGAATGAGAAAGTATATAACTTACTTTTTATTTTACTGGAGCCCAGAATTCAGAGACTGGAACTTTAAAAAAAGATTTTGGAGTTTTATAGAGACTTTGGATTATTAAAGAGAATGAACTTTGAAAATGTTTGAATTTTTAAAGACCATGGGACTTTGAAGTTTCTAATGTTTTCTGTTGTAACATAAATATTGATATGAGATCTTATGGATGACAAGAAAGGAAAGGTTATGTTTAATAAGGGATGTGTTTATGCGTCACCTTAAAAATGGGTCAATTGGGCTGGCTAGTTTTTATGTCAAACTTGACACAAGCTAGAGTCATCTGGGAGGAGAAAAAAACAAAACCTCAACTGAGAAAATGTATCTGTAAAATCTAGCTATAGGCAAGCCAGTTGTGCATTTTCTTAATTAGTAATTGATGTGGAAGGCCCAGCCTTTGTGGGTGGGGACATCCTTTGCCTGGTAGGCCTGGATTCTGAGAAAAGTAAAGCCAAGCAAGACAGTAAGCAGCACTCCTTCATGAAGTCTGTATGAGCTTGTCTCCTGATTCAGGGCCCGTGTGAGTTCCTGTCTTGATTTTTTTCCAAGAATAAAGAGTGATGGGGAATATTAAGTAAAATTAGCCCTTTCCTTCTTATGTTGCTTTTTATTATGGTGTTTCATCACAGCAATAGTCATGCTAACTAAAACCCAAGTGGTGATCCTGAAATAATATACATACCACTAAAACCCAAAAGATTGAGGAAGCTATGTTTATATACTTATGCATATATGTGACAAAAATTAAGAAAAAGAGCCCATACATTTTAGATTGTGTAAGAGGAGACATGGGAGACATTAGAAGGAAGAAATGGAAGGGAGGTGTCTAAATTAGGGTTACTATCACCATGACCAAAAGCAACTTAGCAAAGACAGGATATGTACATATATGTATGCAATAATAATTAAAAAAACAGAGTTCATGGATTTCAAAATCTATAAGAAAGGGTATATGGAAGGGTTCAAGAGGAAGAACAGGAAGGGGAAATAATATAATTTTATTATAATCTTAAAATATAAATTAAATAATAAAACCATAGAGATAAAAATAAAATAAAAAAGAAAGGTTTGAGAATCTATTATGTTTTAGATTTAAATTTTCCTGATTCAGAACACTTAGCTGGTATGTATCTCAACAAGGTTTTGCATGGCCCTCTTGATTTTAACAAATGCAGGGAAGTGGCTTATGACAGATAAGAAATACATGCTTGTGGTGATGTCTTCTAGGCATGTCATGCATTTCCCCAAATGACCCAGGAATGAGATATGGATATCTTTATAGTGTTCACTGTAAGGGATTTATGAGTTCATTTGACACTTGATGGATCCCAGGCTAGAAAATTACAGAGTAGGGAAGGGAAAGAAGCACAAGCAAGAAGAGCAGGCTGAATGGAAAGTGGTAATTAAGATAATCAGACCAACAATGTTTCACAGCTATATTCCCTTCAAGGGCCATTCATTGTCTGAGGAGATCCCAGGATTTTCATTCAGGTAAAGCCAAACTCTGAACTACTATGCAAAGGAATTTTGGGATGAGTCAGAGAAAAGCAAAATTGGAGGTGCTTCTTAAGCAAAACTGAGATAGTCAATATTTAGATTTAATGGCGAGAATTGAAAGAGAGAACAAGAACAGCAATGGACAGGGGATAGACTGCTGTGGGATGTTCTGTATGGCAAATGTGTTGCTAATAAAACACTGATTGGCCAGTGGCTAGGCAGGAAGTATAGGCGGGACTAACAGAGAGAATTAAAAGAGCAGGAAGGTGGAAAGAGACGCTGCCAGATGCTGCCAGACGCCGCCAGGACAAGCAGCATGTAAAGATGCCGGTAAGCCACGAGCCATGTGGCAAGGTATAGATTTATAGAAATGGATTAAATTAAGATAGAAAAAGTAGATAGCAAGAAGCCTGCCACGACCATACAGTTTGAAAGCAATATAAGTCTCTGTGTTTACTTGGTTGGGTCTGAGCGGCTGTGGGACTGGCAGGTGAAAGAGATTTGTCCTGACCGTGGGCCAGGCAGGAAAACTCTAGCTACAATAGACTGTGAGGCTTATATACTACATAAAGAACTACAGGCAACTAAGGAATGTTGAGAGCAGGAGAAACAGCTTTCTCCAAAGAAGAGTACAGCAACTGGTTATTCAATACCAATAGTCAACCCTGGAATATACATGTACAAGTAACATGTACACAGACTGAGCAGGTTTTACTTAGGAATTACATATGTATATGTCTCCCATGTCCCCTCTTACACAATCTAAAATTTATGGGCTCTTTTTCTTAATTTTTTGTCACATATATGCGTAAATATATAAACACAGCTTCCTCAATCTTTTTGGTTTTTAGTGGTATGTATATTATTTCAGGATCACATAGATATTCACCTAACAACATATTGTCAAAAAAGAGGTTATTAATTTGAAAGAGAATAAGTTAGGGTATCCAGGAGGGTTTGAAGGAAGGAAAGGGAAGGTTGAGTGATGTAATTATATAACAATTTCAATACAAAAATAAACAATAATAAAAGAAAAGAAAAATACAGGTGGTTTATCTGTTTCTTTAAGAATTCACTTTTATAAATGGAACTGGCAGGTGGCTCTATGAGTTAAATTGTTTGGGCTATGGGATGAGAGATTGATCATAATAAGCTCAAGCTGACATAGGGACCCAGAGTAAGTATAATTTATTTATTCTTCATAGATACTGGATTGTGATGTCTTTGGGAAAAATGAACATTTTATCTGCAGGCAATTTTGGCTTTATCAGTTGTGTGGAATTTCCTTGACCCTCAGGCAGTAGGAAGTATTAAGTAGACCCCAAAGTGAGGCCCTTCCTGTCTTTTTATTCTGCCTCAGTAATTATCAGTGTTCTTTCAGAAATCATGCAAAATTTTGTTCATTTCAGAAATCTTAAACTCTGCTAGCATTAACTATGTGTCTAGACTCACAAATTCAGATAGTCTACTTATCTTGGTGATACTAATACCAGCAGACAGACAAGGCAGGCTTTGAATGTCCTATGACTATCTGTGCAGCCCATGTGTTATTAAAACCCTCAAACTATGTGGCCAGTCAGTTAGTTTAGTATAGTGACTCTCAACCTGTGGGTTGCAACACTTTTGGAGGTTTAACAACCCTTTTACAGGGTCACATATCAAATGTCTTGCATGTAAGATATTTACTTTAAGATCCATAACAGTATCAAAATTACAGTTATGAAGTAGCAACAAAAATAATTTTGTGGCTGGGAGAACTGGTTTCAAGGGTCGCAGCATTAGGAAGGGTGAGAACTGGCTTAGTAGGCAGAGGTAATTGCACAAAGGCTCTCATGACCTAAGTTTGATCCCAAGATCTCACAAGTGGGCTGGCGAGAACCTAATTCACTAGAGTTATCCTTTGACCTCCAAACAAATAGTGGAGAACATGCTTGCTTGCTGGCACAGTGACTTCTTTCCTCTCTCTGGTCTCTGTCTCTGTCTCTCTCCATCTTTCTCTCTCTGTTCTTTGTCATCCTTGTAGATTCCTGGGAGATTTCTTTGTGCCAGATTTTATGTGAAATATCTATCCCCTTTCCAGTAGACCCTTTTGGTACTCTTCCCCTATGGCACCCAACCCGATCTCTCATGTTCCCATCCCCACCTGCCTCAATTCACTCATGAAATCTTTTTATTTCCATTTCCCAGGGAGATCTATGTGTCCCCCCTTAAACCCTCCTCATTATCTAGTCTCTCTAGGTCTATGGACTATATTATAGTTATCCTTTATTTTACAGCTAAAGTGGATATTTTATATCTACTTATGAGTGAGTACATAACATGTTTGTCTTTCTTGGTCTGGGTTACCTCACTCAGGATGATTTTTTTTTTCTACTTCCATTCATTTACCTTCAAATTTCATGATATCATTGTTTTTAACAACTGAGTAATACTACATTGTGTAAATGTACTACATTTTCATTATACATTCCTCAATTGAGGGACATCTAGGTTGTTTCCAGGTTCTGCTGTGAACATAGTTGAGCAAGTGTCCTTGTGGTATGATTGAACAACCTTTGGATATATGCCCAAGAGTGGTAAAATGGAATCTTATGGTAGATGGATTCCAAGTTTTTTTGAGAAGTGACCATATTGATTTCCTAAGTGGCTGCACAAGTTCTCACTCCCACTTACAATGGAGGGATGTCCCCCTTGCTCCACATCCTTGGCAGCATGAGCTGTCCCTTGTGTTTTTGCCCCTAGCCATTCTGACAGGTGTAAAATAGAATTCCAGAGTTGTTTTGATTTGCATTTCCCTAATGACTAAGGGTGCTGAACATTTCTTAGTGTTCCTCCAACATTGGAGATTCCTTTGTTGAGAATTCTGCATTTAGATCTGTACCCTACTTCTTAATTGGATTATTTGGTTTCTTGATGTCTTATTTCTTAAGTTCTTTATATATATTGGAAATCAGTTCTTTGTCATATATGGGGTTGGTGAAGATATTTTCCCATTCTGTAGGCTGCATTTTGTCCTATTGATGGCGTCCTTTGACTTACAGAAATGTTTCAATATCATGAGGTCCCATTTATTAAGTGTTGATCTTAGTGTCTATCCTATAGCCACCAAGTTCAGGAAGCTGTCCCCTGTGCCAATACATTTAAGGATATTTCCGACTTACTCTTCTATCAGGTTCAGTGTATCTGTATTTATTTATTTATTTATTTATTTATTTTTCATGAAAGAATGCACCAAACACATTCGCATTTATTTTCTTTTTTTTTTAAGCAAATGACATAGACCCAAATTACCAGCTTTTTAAACCTAAGCTTAACATTACATATTTAAACAATTGTCAGAACTGACGAATTTGCCAGCATCCATGCACAACTAGAAAACATCCTTAATTTACACTAAACCAGAAATGTATTACCATTGATGCAGTAATAGCTTTCATTACTAAATACTGAAAATAAAATTGAAATATTTCTGTGGAAGGTTCATCTGGCAATGTTAACTTCACATCAGGCTGACACTACTCACTCACATGTCAACACAATGGGAAGGAAGCAGATCCATGCTGGTGTTAAACAACAGTCTTGTCCTAGCACTACTCAAGAGTCACAGGGCTCACCTCAGATTACGTTTTGTTTTCTTTTGTTTAAAGCAAAGTGCATACAGAAATTACAAAAATTTTAAAGACAAAAAATGGTCCTATTTTGTGGTCCCAACAACAAACTCAAAAGTCTATGACAAATAGGGGCTCCGATGAGCTGTTTTATAAATACTTTAGATTAGGTACAGTTATACAGAAAGTCGAGTTCGTTTGAAATCTTCAAAAAAAAAGTTCCTGTTATTCCTCAAATGGTGCTTGTTATGGTTTACCATTTCTGTTAAATGCGTGCGTTGAATTACTTGTTATCCAAGCGTAGCAGGTGCTCCTTACCATTTATCGTCAAGGACTTTAACTGTCCGTCTTCCTCAACTTCTACTCTTTCCTGACCATTCTCCACAATTCTCTTTGTAGTAATTTTTTTGCCATTAACTATCTTAGTAGAAGTTGATATTGATTTGAAGTTGCCCATTCCGCTACCGCCAAATGATGCTGAAAAGAAGGAAGTGATACCCCCATGCCCTAGTGAGCCGAATGGAGTGAATCCTGTATCAAAAGCAGGAAATCCACCTCCAAAAGGAGGAAATCCACTGAAGGCAGAGAAAAACGAGCCTGCACCTCGGTTTCTGCTTCCTCCGGGACCCCTTCGGTTCCCAAAGAAGTCATCAAATGGGTCTTCAAAGAGGTCAAATGAAAATGGGTCCCTTCCACCAAAAAATTCCCTGAAGACATCATCTGGATTCCGGAATGTGAAGCCAAACTCAAACGGACTGTCAAAATGACTTCCACCTCCTCCTCCACCACCATTTAATCCTTCTTTGCCGTATTTGTCATAGATGTCCCGCTTTTTTGCATCCGATAACACCTCATAGGCCTCAACTACTTGTTTGAATTTCCGCTCTGCTTCTTCTTTATTTTCCGGATTTTTGCCCGGATGCCATTTCAGTGCCTGTTTCCGATACGCCTTTTTAATGTCCTCAGGTGAGGCATGTCTCTGCACGCCCAGAACTTCACAGTAATCCATCATGTTTTAACAGATTGTTGGAACAAATCCGAGGACGCAGCGGCCGGAGAGGCGGGGAAGTCGGGCGGCCGGTCTCCTCGCGGCTCTGGCACAGCTGCTCTGGTGGCGGTGGCGGCGTCTCCTCGCGCTTTCCTTTCTCGTGTATCTGTATTTATGTTCACGGTTTTGATACACTTGGACTTGAGTTTTGTGCAGGATGACAGGGATCTATTTTCATTCTTCTACATGCCAACATCCAATTAGGCACCATTTGTTAAAGATGCTTTCATTTTTTACATTCCATATTTCTGGCTTCTTTGTAAAAAAAATCAAGTGTCCATAAGTGTGTAGATTTATGTCTGTATCTTCTATTCATTTCCATTGATTAACATGTCTTTTTATCATTTACCTTCATTTTACCATTTCCATTGATCAACATGTCTTTTATACCATGTAGTTTTTTTTTGTTTTTGGTTTTGGTTTTTCGAGACAGGGTTTCTCTGTGTAGCTTTGCGCCTCTCCTGGAACTCACTTGGTAGCCCAGGCTGGCCTCGAACTCACAAAGATCCACTTTCCTCTGCCTCCCGAGTGCTGGGATTAAAGGCATGCGCCACCAACGCCCGGCTTCTTCTTCTTTTTTTTTTTTCCCTATGTAGTTTTTTTTTCACTACTGTAGCTCTGTAGTGGAGTTTCAGATCAGGGATAATGATACCTCTTGAAGTTCCTTTACTGTACAGGATTATTTTAGATATTCTGTTTTTCTTTTTCTTTTTTTTCCATTGGGAGACTTTTAATGTCAGCTCTTCTTTCCTTATGGGTTATAGGTCTATTCAAATTGTTTATCTGATCTTGATTTAGTTTTGCTATGCAGTATGTATCAAATAATTTGTTCATTTCTTTTAGATTTTCCAATTTTTTGTGGAACAGACTTTTGAATTACTAACTAATGATTCTTTGGATTTCATTGGTGTCTGTTGCTATGCCCAACTTTTGTTTCTGATTTTGTTAATTTGGATATTCTTTCTCTGCATTTTAGTTATTTTGGATAAGGGTTTGTCTATCTCATTGATTTTATCAAAAAACCAATTCTTCATTTCATTGATTCTTTGCATTGTTCTCTTTGTTTCTATTTATTTATTTCAGCCTTGAATTTTATTATTTCCTGCCACTTACTCCCTTTGGAAGTGTTTGCTTGTTTTTTTCTCAGAGATTTCAGGTGTCCTCAAATAGGAGAAGATACGGAGATCTAATTTCTTTATGAAGGCACTTAGTACTATGAATTTTTCTTTTAGCACTACTTTCATTGTGTCCCTGGTTTGGGTGTATTCTGCATTCATTTTCATTGAATTCTAAGATGTCTTTAATTTCTTTCTTTATTTCTGTCTTAACTCAGTGGTCATTCAGTAGAGAGTTCAGTTTCCATGGTTTTGTAGCCTTTCTGCTGTTTCTGTCGCTGTTGAAATCCAGCTTTCCATCCATGGTGGTCAGATAAGATACAAGAGGTTATTTCATTTTTCTTGTAACTGTTGAGATTTGCTTTGTGACTGAGTATGTGGACAGTTTTGGAGAATGACCTATGAAGTGCTGAGAATTAGGTATGTTCTTTAGTTTTGGGGTGAAATGTTCCATAGATATCTTTCAGGTCCATTTGAGTCATAACAACTGTTAGTTCCATTATTTCTTTGTTTAATTTCTGTCTGGATGATTGTCCATTGTTGAGAGTGGGGTCTTGAAGTCTCCCACTATTAATGTGTGGCACTAGATATGTGATTTAAGCTTTAGTTATGTTTCCTTTATACATGTGGGTGCCCTTGTGCTGGTGGCATAGATGTTCAGAACTAAAGTGTCATCTTGATGGATTTTTTCATTGATGACTATGAAGT
>CABHPH010065428.1:0-12398 GCA_902168325.1 Peromyscus nudipes | reverse complement strand
CCTTGCTTTTTAGGTCCATGTGCTTGGCAAATCTTTTTTCAACCCTTTACTCTGGGTAATATCTTTGATGTTAAGGTTTGTTTCCTCTATGCAGCAGAAGGATGAATCCTGTTTTCACATCCATTCTATTAGCCTGTGTCTTTTTATTTGGGGGATTAATTGCATTGATATTAAGAGATATTAATGACCAATGATTGTTAATTCCTGTTGGTGGTGGTGGTGGTGGTGATGGTAGGGGTGTGTGTGTGTGTGTGTGTGTGTGTGTGTGTGTGTGTGTTTCCCTTCCTTAGGTTTTGTTAATGTGAGATTATCTATTGCCTGTGTTTTTGTGGGTGTGGTTAACTTCCTTGGTTTGAAGTTTTCTCTCTAATACTTTCTATAGGACTGGATTTGTGGTAGATTTTTTTTTTTAATTTTTACTTTAACATGAAATATCTTGTTTTCTCCATCTATGATGATTGAGGGTTTTGCTGTGATTAGTAGTCTGGAATGGTCTCTTAGAGTCTGCAAAACATATTTCCAGGCCCTTCATATTTTTAGAGTCTCTATTTAGAAGTCAGGTGTAATTCTCATAGGTATGTTTTTACATGTTATTTGTCTTTTTTCCCTTGCATATTTCAATATTCTTTCTTTGTTTGGTATGTTTAGGGTTTTGATTTTTATGTCGTAGGGGGACTTTCTTTACTGGTCAAATTTATTTGGTGTTCTGTAAGTTTCTTGTACCTTTACAGGCATTTCCTTCTTTAGGTTAGGAAAATCTTCTTCAGTGATTTTGTTGAAAATATTTTCTAGGCCTTGGCACTTGGAATCTTCTCCTTCTTCTATTCCTATTATTTTTAGGTTTATCTTTTCATGGTGTCCAAGATTTCCCAGATGTTTTATGTCAGAAATTTTTTAGGTTTATCATTTTCTTTGACCAATGTATCTATCTCTTCTATTGTATCTATCTTCTACACCAGAGATTCTCTCTTCCATCTCTTATATTCTGTTGGTGATACTCATGCCTATAGTTCCTGTTTTCTTACCTAAGTTTTCCAACTCCAGGATTTCCTCAGTTTTATTTTTTTCTTTATTGGTCCTGTTTCCATTTTCAGGTCTTAGTGTTGTTCATTTCCTTCATCTGTTTATTTCCGTTTTCCTGGATTTCTTTAAGGGATTTGCTCATTTCCTTTTTAAGGGACTCTAGCATCTTCATAAGATTGGCTTTTAGGTCATTTTTTGTGCTTCAAATGTGTTTAAATATATAGGGCTTGCTGTAGTAGGATAGCTAGGCTTTGATGTTGTCATATTGCCCTGGCTGTTGTTTATTGTGCTCGTATGCTGGCCATTAGTCATCTAGGTTTGGGGTGATTACTGGTTTAGGTACCAACTTCTGAGCTTATCTTTGTTGAATGAATGTTTTTTAGATTTTTTTGCCTTTCCCTTGGTTTCTGTTTCTTTACTGGTCTTCTGGCTAGAGTGGCCTGTGGTTATGGGGACCAGGGAGTCTTCAGTTCCAGTAAGGTGTCTTTGATAGGGGTTTGGTGGGCTGTATGATCTCTGGAGTCTTGGGTGTCTGCATTGCCTTTGGGATTCTAAGGTTCTGGGAACTGGCCTAACCTCTGGGGTTCTGGATACCAGTGTATCCTCTGGGATTACAGGTACCTGTGTGGCCTTGAGGGTTCCTAGAACTGTTTTTGCCTCTGGGATAACAGGGGTATTGGGGGGGGGATTCAGGATGTTTTGCTGAAGGGAAGTGGTGCTATTTGGGCAGCTGGGTGGGCTTTAATGAGTCTTAGGGATATTCTGCTGGAATTGTTAGCCAGGATATGGATCAGAGGAGAGAGGGTGTTGTTGGGGACAGCTGGGTGGGCTCTAAGTGTTGGGAGTGTCTTATCTGGGGTACAACTGTTGTTTCCGATAGAGCAAGTGTTTTCTGCCAGAGCTGTAGGCTGAGATGTCCAGATTGCTTTTCTAATAGTTGATTACTTGAGAGTGTTTCACTACATGCAGTTGTATTGTTAGGCTTACCTTGAAATTACTCACCAAAGTCTCTTATAACTATATAAAGGAATGATTTCTTCATCAGACATCAGAATTTGTTTCATGTGTAATCTGCTAAATGCATAAGGATGAAGACCTAAGTTCACAAGAAGAATCCAAATAACAAGTTTTCATGGTAACACAGGTCTGCAACTCTAGCAATGTGTGTATGTGTGTGTGTGTGTGTGTTTAGTGGGGGGTGTACTGGGGGAAATCATCAGCCAGTCACTTTATGTGAAAGGCCAAGTCCAAGTTCAGTGAAAGTCATTCTGTCAAACACTAAGGTGAGTCTATAGAAATAGCACCATGGTAACTGCAATGATTGTTCTTACAGAATACATAAGTTTGATTGCCATATGGCAGTTTACAGCAGCTGGTAACTCCTGTCACAGAACATCTTCTGCCCTCTTCTGGCCTCTGCAAACGCTGTATGCATGTGTTGCACAGAAATGCATTCAGAGAAAACACACATACACATCAAGTAAATAAAAAGGAAAAAAAAAAGAGAGGTAAGGACTGTTGAAGAAAGCAACAGAAGAAAATACCAGAACTCTCCCTCCCCCCACTCTCTGTGTACACAATTAGGTGTTTTCACCCACATACATGTGTATAGAAGTGCATACCATACAACATGCACACTTACATACATGCACATATATACCAACACACATGTTTTTTATATTTTCTACATATGGAAATATTCGTTTCTCCCATTTCCAGGGATGGTAATTGTTTTGATTTTCTAGTTGACTAGAATACCACAAATGGTCCTTTGTGAGATATTGCTATTCATTTTTTTTACCCTTTATTTAAACTAACTCAAAAAACTTCACTTAATTTTCTTAGACACTCAATATTTCTTAAATTAACAAAAATATAGCAACCTTTAATTCTATTTCACATTTATTTTAGGGGGAAAACATTATGAAACTAATGTCATATTCTGTGCAATGATGGATGATATTGGAATAATAATAATATCTTGCTCATCCGCAGGCAGTGGATCAGCCTGTCCTAGTGTTGTAGTAAATGCCTGAGATTCTGGAAAAAGTCATTGCAAAGGGATATCCCTTTGCAAAATGATGTCCCAGAGGAAGGGAAGAGACTTGGTATCACTAAGGCTAAACGTGAAATCCCAAGTATCTACACGGGAGAATTACATTGTTAACGTCATCAGAAACCCCAGAGGAAGAGCCCTGCAGTTATTCCTGCTTAAGAAAAAGACTGCAGCGTAGGGCAGGGGCTCACATGGGTAGTGGGTGTTCTTGAGTTTCAGAGCTGAAAGCTAACATAACTTGTGGTGTATTCTTTTTAAATATTTATGAGTACGTGAGTTTGTCAGTGTGTGGTTGTGTGAACATGGGTACAGGTCCATGTAGTGAGCCAAGAGAGGGCCTGGAACTGTGGTTACAACCAGTTGTGAGCCATGTGATATGGACTCTGGTAACCAAACTCTGATCCTCCAAAAGAAAAGCAACTGCTCCTAACCACTGAGATATTTCTCTGGCCTCCAAGGTCCATTCTTTAAAAATCACAGAATTTTTAATATAAAATTAGGTATTAAAACAATATCTGTTTAAAATGAATTTAAAAACTGCAATAAATTACACAGTACTACAGGTTGGTTCTAAATGCAGCTATCCATCAACGGTATTGTTTTTGTAAAAGATTTATTTTATTTATGTGTGTGTGTCTTGTGTCTTTGTGTCTGTGTGAAGGTGTATGCACATGCCTGCAGATCCCTACAGAGGTCAGAAGAGCTTGTTAGATACCCTGGACCTGGAGTCACATGCAGTTGCTGGGAACTGAGCCCTGGTCCTCTACAGCAGCAGCAACTACTCTTAACTGCTGAGCCATCTAGTCAGCTCCCCACAGATTTTTTTTAAATGTAATTTATTTTTTGATGATTTGGGAATTTCACATCTTGCACCCTAACACTACTCACTTCCCAGTTCCCTGATATCCTCCCTTCACCCACAGCATTTCTCCCCCAAAAGTTAAACAAAAACCAAACCAAACCAAACCAAATCAAGCAAGCAAGCAAGCAAACAAAACAAAACAAAACACCCAAACAACCAAAACACATCTTTGATCCTCCTTCTTTCCTGCCTCTCCAACACCTCTTCATTCCTTCTGGTGATGTTGTGAGGACAGGTGTATCACACATTATAACCTTTTGTTTAGTCAGCTTTAGTTGCAAATGTTCATTGCAATGAGTCATTGGCCTGGTTTAAGGCCTCTGGTTTCTCACACACTATCATCACTGGATTTTCACCGAAACTCCTCTCCAATAACCAAGGCAGCCCGGAGTCATCGATATCCTGCAGGTATCTTTCTACAGGACCAGTACCTTCATGAGCTCCAGCTGCTTCAAATGAAGTAGATACTAGGGTAGGCCAAATCAAGACCCAACTCTGGACCTAGGTAGTAACTGAGCTGACCAGTGTGGGCCAGAGAAGCTGCCTCCCTTAGGTAAGGGGCATAGTCAGCTCCCCTATGCCCATGCCATCAAGATCAGTTCTCCCTGTCCTATGATGAGGGGTGGGGCCGTCTTTCCTGAGTATAGAAGGACCAGCTATCTTGCTGCAGTGTCCAGTGAGGGGCAGGTCCAGTATCTCCCGGGCCAGAAAAGAGTGTTGACAAAAAAACAAAATGACATCAAAACTTATGAAGTTCAATGATAATATTTTTTTTTCTTGATGAAGTCACATAATAACCATTAGTGCATGGACACCACAATTTTGATGTTCCCCAGTGACTTAGAATTAAATATTTTATTAGGAGCATTGAAATTACAAGTCCTGACTCACCTTTTAAAAGTGAGACCTTATTTAATCTTCTAATTTCATTAGTGAAACAATACATTATAAATTGAGTAATTTAAATGTGCTGCTTGAAAATGCAAAGGGAAGAACTTTTAATAAATATTTGAAATTACTTTGTCTACATGGAAATATTCCCATGAAAATAAACATGAAGTGAATTTAAATTAAAATGTCTGAGTAGTGAGGAATGTACGTCAGAGGAAGAACATTTGTTTTGTCTATATAAGGTCTTAGGTCTAATTCATAGTCCAGTATAACTTTTAAATAAAATAAAATATAACATGAATAAATAATAAACAGTTAATTTTGAAATGACTCTTTTTTGGAAATTATAACCATACATAATTCATGTGAAAAGAATATTAATGCACAAAAATATCTTTCATTATGTTTCTAGAAAATATTTCATCTAAGTTATTTATGTGCTACTAATTTTCTGTAGATTTTATTTTAATGAAAACGTGATTATCTTCTTAGAGAGAAAAAAGATATATATAAACATTATATAATATTTCTCACTTATTAAGTTGTGATCTCACTAGATAATTTTAAGGTAGCATATTAAATTTTTATAAAGTATCTCTAGTAGCTGGCTTTAAATTCAAAACTATTCTTCATGATATTTATTACTTGTTCTTTTCTTTCCTATGAGCTTTCCTTTTTAAAATTAAACTTATTATATCGATATAATTGTAGATTATATTCAGTTCTAAAAATCTACAGATATTCTAAGTGTACTATAGGCAACTCCTTACCAATGATAGTGGTTTTTAAAACTGCATTACTGGTATAGTGGCATCAGTACAGTCAGAATAGCACAGATTCCTTTAGCTTCATCCCTGATGGTGTCCTCTGTTAATCATATTCCCCTTTTAACTCCTGCAAATGCACACCTACTTTATTCTTCATTTGTGTAACTGTTTTAGTTTCAAGCATGGGTGACAAATTAAAAACCTTTCCATTTTAATCTCTTCATCTTTACTTGCAAGTGTTCATTGCCAAGGTCTGGTTGAGGCCTCTGATTTCTGCTACACCACTGACAACAGGCTCTCACTGGGGTTCCTCTTGAATATCCTGTTGTCCTGTGTTGTGGAGATCCTGCTGTTTTGGATTTATAGGTTTGTTCCCTTCACATGCTCCAACAGTTCATAGGTTTGGTGGATGTTCAGCTGGGTCAGCTCAGAGCCCTGGATTTTGGCCTGGGTGGTAGCTGGGTTGGTCAGTCCTCCAGCTTTCCCTTATCATCACCACCAGGGCAAGCTTCCCAATAGTTATTGAGAGCCGCTAGTAGTGAAAGTCCATGAGAGTATACAGCAGTGACAACTAGAGTTCAGAAGGTCAACCTATCAGAACTAAGGGTTCTGTTAGAGGAAACTATCATGCAAGGCGTTATGGAATTACTGCCTTTTGAATGAACTGGCTGTCTCTTGTAAACTTCTTGTGCAATAACAGCTATGATTCTCCCCATTTACCATGCATCTTCATGTTATGTGTACATGTAATCTCACAATTGCATCTCAATCTTGGGCACAACTTTCCCTATACATTTGGGGTAATTGGACAACTGTCCCCAACTGTGTTTATTTTTCATTAACATATATCTGCCCAGGGCCATTCTCCAGACAAAAGTATTTCAGCAAAGATACTTTTTCCAAGGACAAAATTGCACATAGATAAACATTAGCTCATCTCACCTGTAGATAGAGAAAAGAACCACTAACAATTAAATCCTCAACTCCTTACCTTTGCTAGATACTGAGTTAAGACAGTTACTTCCCACTGACCCAAGGAGATTGCCCACAAGGCCAGTCAGGTGATAGGTGCCAAGCTTCTTTCTTGTGCAAATTAAATTTTGATTCCTCCTCAGCCAGGTGCTATTCCTAGATTTTCTCCTCAGCAATTACTCTGAGTGAAAGTGCTTTTACTAACCAAATACTACATGCTCTGACATAGGTTGCTTAGCCACCAAGCATATGTCCCCCCCCCCCCATCAAAAAGCTGCTGCCCCGGGGGTGCGCAGAAAAGGGGTGCCAAAGACAGTTTACTTTCTTGTGACTTACTGACCCCTAACATTCTACCTAGCCATTTCTAGATTATAGTTTGAGCACATAAATTCCCTAATTGATTTTAGCCTTTAGTTGACCCTACCAGAGAACTCCCCTTTAGTCACTCCCCTTTTGCGTTGTAATTGGAAGGTGACAATTAATTGCTTTATGTGTGGGTCCTTATCACCTCTCTCTGAGACATAGAAAACTTCAAGCCTCACCATGCTTTACCAAAGAATTACTGTGTGGGTATATATATTAGTTCTCTGAGAGCACTGGGAGCATGGATAGAGAACAAAGATGAGGACAGAGATGGAAAGAACTAGATAGATATGAGAGAACAGCAGAAGGGACTGAGAGCAGGAGGAACCAAGAGGAGCTAAATAAGAGAGCAGAAAAGAAATTGTGTATATAGAATTGACTTAGAGAAATAAAGTGAATGGACTAAAGAACGCATTGTGTTTAGATTCATTCAATATCCCTCAGATTAGAATCCTCAGCTAGTTGATAGACTCTTCCGTGGACCCTGGGAGCAAACAATATAGGCTGGACCTATTATTGTTTGCGTTAAATAGTGCCTCTGCTAGCTCATCCAATACAGCCTGCAGCAAGGAGTGGGGCCAGTTCTGCTCTCAGGTCCTCAAATCTGGTTCACTCACACTCACACCATCAGGGCCAACTCTACTCTTCTGCCCAGGCTAGGTGTAGGGCCCTCTCTACTGACCGCTGTAGGGCTATACAAGGGAGGGGGTGGGGGAGAGGAGCTTTCCTGCTTTCATTCCCTCAGGGCTGGCTCACCTGTACCCCCAACAATCGACAACATGGTCACCTCTAGTGTCCTGCCCAGGCAGGGTGCAGTGCCCTCTTTCCTGTGTGCTGCAGTTGGTGAGGGGCAGGGCCAACTCTCTCATCTGCTGCACGTGGTAGTGAGGGAGGGGGAGGGGAGGGCATCTTTCTCTAACCCATGCCACCACATGACAGACAATTAGGGGCGGAGTTAGATCTCCTGCTCTCATGCCCTCAGTATCAGCTCACCTGCATCTAGACCATAAGGTCAGCTCTAGTGTGCTGCCCAGGTGAGGTACACACCTGTGCTGAGGGGCAGGACCATCTTTCCCTAGTGCAAGGCTGGGGAACAAGGGGACCAGCTCTTCCCTGAGAGTCAAGACTCACTTTCTTGCTGGCATATCTAACAACCGGTAGGCCAGCTATTCCAGGGCCAGTGAAGGGCAGGGCTGGTTCAGCACAACATGATTCCAATGAACTCCTGTGTTAACACGGGCCCAAGGACATCGCCAGAGACCCCAGCCTCAGCAAGACCAAGGACTCAGATGGTACAGCATCTTGGACATCATCATGGCCCCGGTGGCAGCACATGGGACCCAGATCAGTAGGTCCCAACAGCCGTATGGTTCTCAAGAACCAACATGGTCTAAGGTGACTGACCAGACCCTGAGCATCTGCAGAACCCTGGGTGTTTACAGGAGCCATGAACATCACCCCAGACCCGGGCAGCTGCAGGGCTATGGAAACTGTATGACTTAGTGGGCCACACTAGAGCTTCCACCAAAAGATTCTTTTTTTTTGTTTGTTTATTGTTTCTGTTTTTTGTTTGGTTGGTTGGTTTTCGTTTTCCTTTTAAATTTTTTGTCTTGGAGGGAAGGTTGCAAGGGCAGAGGGTGGATGCTAGTGTACTGGGGAAATAAGTGGGATTGGAATGCACAATGTGAAATCCACAAAGAATCAACACAATCAGGGACACCAAAAGAAAACTCACAGAATCAGCTAAGCTTGAGCCATAGGGGCTCACAGAGACTGACTGACAACCTGGGAGTCTGCTTGTGACTGACCTAGGCACTCTGCACATATGTTACAGTGGTGTAGCTTAGTCCTTTTATGGGACTCCTAATGGTGGGAACAGGAACTTTCTATGACTCTTTTACTGGCTTTTGGGAACCCATTCCTCATAGGTTGCCCCACCCAGCCTTAATACAAGGGGAGGTTCTCAGTCTTACTGCAACTTGATATGCGATGTTTTGTTGATATCTGTGGTATGCCTGCCCTCTTCTAAATAGAAACAGAAGAGGAGTAGATGACTATGGGAGACAGAGGGGAGGTTGGGGAGGGAAAGAGACTGAGAGAAGAGGATGGAGGGAAAATGTGACATCGATGTAAAATAAATAAATAAATTTATTCAAAATAAAAAAAACCCAAATCTTTCCCAATTGGATTTTTATAACTGACACAGATTTAATGTGATTAGTATAGAATTTATTCTAAAAATGAACCATTCTTATTGTTGAGAAGAGTTCCACCAAAGGCCGTTCTATTAGTTTGTGAACAATTCAGTAACTGTAGGACATCAAGAGTGTTTAAAATTTTGGCTACTATATATAAATCTGCTAAGGTGGAAGCCATCTGTGTCAGAAAGTGATGTGTACATATACATATGAATGCCTTTTTATATCTCTTGGATAAGTTCACAACTGTTTGACATATTGCTTAATAAGATCTTAAGAAACTCCATTAAAATCATTTTCCAAATGGCTAATCCATTTTACTTTGCATAACTGCATCTTGAGAATATTATTTTGTTTTCACTGTTTCTGTTTATTTTAGTTATTCTACTAAGTACATAGTGACATCTCATCGTGATTTTAATTTGTGCTTTCTACTAGCTAATGATATTGAGGAGATGCTGCTGCACTATTTACAGTTGGTATTCTATTTCCTAATTGTACATTTGGTTGTTTACTATCTTAAAATAGACTATATTAAGATGCAATTTTTAATTTTTTCCAATCACCAGCATTTTTTTCATCCTATTAATTAGAATTTTCACAGATCAAATGTTATATTTTTGTTCCTGTGATGTTTACATTTTCATTAACTTCTATTAGTAAAGGTTTATGCTCACTGATAATAACTTTATGATCCATCCTAGTAAGGATAAAGATTATTTACATAGATTTGCATTCTAAAATGTTCTCCTTTATTATTAAAGTTTAATTCTTTTCCATTTAAGGTGAGATGGATTTTGAGTAAATTTGGTAAATACTATAGTTTCTTTCATGTACTCTCTGGCTTTGTTGACACTGTAACTTTTCTTCTTGAGTATATTTAAATTTTGTTTCACATTTACTGATTTCCTAATAATAGACTGTCTTGACTCCTCTTGATTTGCTTATAGAACAGAACATAATAATTATTGTAGGTATTGTTCAAATGCATTGCTAAGTTTCCAGTAGTGGGTTTTATTTCTGTGTTTGTGAGCTATTTAAGTTTATATTATTTTGTATTTTCCTGTTTTATTTTGGTAGCAGTGTTTTTCCAAAATAAATTTTAATTCTTGCCTATTTACTGGATGAAATTCATATAAATGTTCATTAAATAATTTGAGGGATGTTCCACTGAAACTATTTTGCCATGGGAATTTCTCTTGGCAGGAGCTTTTCAATGACAGTTTATGCAATAGATTATTCTACATACACCACAGGGGTATATCTAGGCCAATGTGTCTCAAACATATTTATTATGTTAGTGATTTTTTATTTAAGAAAAATTTACTTATTTTACATACTAGCCACAGATCCCCCTCTCATTCCTCCTCCTGCTTCCCTCCCCAGCCTCCAACCCACCCCTCTTCTCCAAAAGAGTAACTTCTCCCATGGGGTGACAGGAAAGCTTGGTACATTCAGTTGAGGCAGGAACTAGCCCTGCCCTGCCTCAAGGGTGAGCAAGGTATCCAACCACAGGTAATGGGATCCAGAAAGCCAGCTCATGCACCAGGGATAGATCCTAATCCCACTGCCAGGGGCTCCTCAAACAGCTACATAACTGTCTCCCGTATGCACAGGGCCTAGTCCATTCCTATGCAGATTATAGAGCTGTCAGTCTAAAGTTCATGAGTTCTTATGAGATTGGTTTTGTTGTCCCTGTAGTTTTCCCCATCGTGATCTTGCTCATATAATCCCTCTTCTCTCTCTTCAACTGGACTCCAGGAACTCAGCCTGGTGCTTGGTTGTGGTTCTCCACATTTGCTTCCATCAGTTACTGGATGAAGGCTCTATGATGACAGAGTATTCACCCATCTGATTATCAGGGTAGGCCAGTTCAGGCAACCTCACCACTATTGCTAGTAGTCTAATCTGGGGTCATCCTTGTGGATTCCTGGGAATTTCCCTAGCACCAGGTTTTCCCTTACCCCATAATGTCTTTCTCTATCAAGATATCTCTTTCATTGCTCTCCCACTCTGTCCCTTCCCCCAGCTCAACCATCCTATTCCCTCATGTTCTCTTCCCTCCTCCCCTCTATTATCCCCACTCATCCCCAATTTACTCTTGGAGATCTCCTCTGTTTCCCCTTCTCAAGGTGATCTGTACATTCCTCTTAGGGTCCTCCTTGTTTCCTAGCTTCCCTGGAGTTGTGGGTTGTAGTCTGATTATCCTTTGCTTTATATCTAGTATCCACTTATGAGTGAGTACATACCATGTTTGTCTTTCTGAGTCTCGGTCATCTCACTCAGGATGATATTTTCTAGTTTCTTCCATTTGCCTACAAATTTCATAATGTCATTGTTTTTTACAGCTGAGTAATACACCAATGTGTATATGTACCACGTTTTCTTTATCCATTCTTTGGTTGATTGGCTTCTAGGTTGCTTCCAGGTTCTGGCTACTACGAATAATGCTGCTATGAACATAGTTAAGCAAGTGTCCTTGTGGTATGATTGAGCATCCCTTGGGTATATGCACAAGAGTAGTATCATTGGGTCTTGAGGTAGATTGATTCCCACTTTTCTGAAAACTCGCCATACTGATTTTCAGAGTGACTGTACAAGTTTGCACTCCCACCAATGGTGGAGGAGTGTTCCCCTTGCTCCACATCCTCTCCTACATAAGGTGTCATCAGTGATTTTGATCTTAGCCATTCTGACAGGTGTAAGATGATATATCAGAGTCATTCTGAGTTGCATTTCCTTGATGTCTAAGGCTGTTAAGCAATTCCTTAAATGTCTTTCAGCCATTTGGGATTCTTCTGTTGAGAATTCTCTGTTTAGATCTGTAGTCCATGTTTTAATTGGATTGTTTGGTATTTTGCTGTCTAGATTCTTAAGTTCTTTATATATTTTGGAGATCAGCCCTCTTTCAGATGGGGGCTTAGTGAAGATCTTTTCTCATTCTGTAGGCTGTTGTTTTGTCTTATTTACCATATGCTTTGCCTTATAGAAGCTTCCCAGTTTCAAGAGGTCCCATTCATTAATTGTTGCTCGCAGTGTCTGTGCTACTGTTGTTATATTTAGGAAGTGGTCTTCTAGGCTACTTCCTACTCTCTCCTCTGTCAGGTTCAGGGTAGATGGATTTATGTTGAGGTCTTTGATCCACTTGGATTTGAGTTTTGTGCATGGTCATAGATATGGATCTATTTGCAATCTTCTACATGTTGACATTCATTTATGCCAGCACCATTTGTTGAAGATGCTTTCTTTTTTCCATTTTTTTTTTT
>CABHPH010065425.1:794-35433 GCA_902168325.1 Peromyscus nudipes | reverse complement strand
CCCCCCCCACACACACACACACACAACTTCTTTATGCACCGAGTTTTTATTCCTTCATTCATCCAGGATCAGTGTGATAATGCCAGTGTTCTGGGAGGTGCACTGAGTGACGAAGACCCATGTTCCGTGGAAGCTTTTTCACTGTTGTCCTCCAGAGTGTCTTTAAGTGTAGGCATACCACAGCCATGTCTCTAAAGTGCTTTGGGGAGTTCCTCAGTGTTAGAAAAATGACCTTGGGTTGCCTCTTACTAATTTCATTTACTCATTGATTTTAATGTTTGGGTATCCACTGGTACCAAGCCCTGTTCTAGCTCTGGGTCTGAAGAGGAATAAGACACGGTCCTTGTCCCCACAAGCCAACAGAACAATAGTCAAGTGAACAAACACACAGTGTTTCCTGAGGCTCTTCAGTCAGCTCGTACAGTAAGCAAGGGTTGGGTAAAGCTAATGAGCCATGGCTGGCGAAGCCGTTCATATCACTTCAACAAAGTCCGTTTGAGACATGGGGCTACACTGTGAGGGGAAAACCCTTCATTTCCCATCAATTTATACTAAAGACATTGAAATGCTTTAAGAACCTTCTGGAAACAAGCGGATTCCCTGACAACAACTATTATCTTAAATGTTTCTTGACTGAAGGGCACATTTTGTCGAGGCAAAATAATGCAGAAAAGAGCTGGCAGGAAGATGGCAGGAAGTTTCAGGTATTAAAAGCTTCAAAGCAGACATCGGTAGCTGTCTCCAGGATCACCCACCCCTCCGGACACCGCCAGCAAAGCACTGCAGATCCCTCAGGACGCTGAGATCCTGTGAACCAGCGTCCTTCAGTGTGGTGCTTCTTAATAAAGAGCCAAACACTGCGCTGATGTCAGTGCTGCCATCAGTACTGACATCCATAAGGATGAGGAAGCACGTGAATAAAAACAGCCTGAGGGGGACACATATTTTCGTTTTCTTTGTCTTGCTCACAGGTAGTTACTATGTTGTAGAAAGCAAGAGCTCATTGAAAACAGAAAGGGGCACAGTGTCTGTCTGTCCAAGGGCTGTGGCAGGAGGGGAGAGGGGAACTTCGGAGGGGAGAATCACACCAAAGGTCCAAACGGAAAGGAAAGTGGATTTAAAAGTGTTTGACTCAGTTTGTACACACAGGGCTTCCCTTCAGTTAGTTCCCTTTCAAGACTGTAGCTTCTCCTAAAGGACAAACTCTCAACTTGCAATAACCACAGGGGTTAATCATGCTTACAACTGTGTTCCTTGAATCAAACCACTTTATTGGCTTGCATATGTATAAATCTGTTTGGGAAAATTGTTTCTGAGTACAGATTTCCATTGCAGCTCGTTAAATTGGCAGTTGTGTGATTTTGACACACCTTCTCTTGGTCAGATTGGGGTATTTATTCAATAAGAGTTTGGGAAGAAAGATTGTATGTTTCCTTTGAAAAATCCAATACGTGTCCTATTCAAACAATCATGCTCTAAATTGATTTTTACGTCTGACCTATGTAATTTTCAAATATGTGAATAGAACTCAAAGAATTGAGATTTCTTTTGCCTTTTATGCCTGGTTGCAGATGAGGTCTCCATTAAGACTATTTTAGCCTTTAGAAAAATTTAAATGACACTCTAATAATAGCTAACTTCCAAACACAGAACATTAGCACTGACCCTCGGCAAATACAATGAGCAGTTCATGCCCCCAGAAGGCAACACTTCCTACTTCTACAAACCCTCCCTTCCAATCAGTCATAAAATATGTCAGAAAGGCAGGCAATCTTTCTAAGATCAAACTTATTTCTATAAGGTGATGTGACAAAAACACTCAGAACCAAAATGCTATGCTTGGATCCAAGCTTTAGCCATGGCTCATTATTCTGTATAGTCTTCCAAGAAATAACTGTGCCAGAGCGTATGGCCGAAATGACAGGAGAGCATGGGATTTCAGGCATGCCAGGAGAACCATCTGCTGTGTCTCCTCCACTGGCCTCTCACAGTACAGTGCCTCCTACCCACAGCGGCCCCACTGGAAATTAAATCAATAAAAATGGCAAGAATAGACCAATGATTATTAGTGTAGCCACTATGTGGCTTAGATGTTAGTAGCTTTCCCTTTGAACAGGATATGTTGTGAGAGTTATCATAACTGATACAGGGAACTGAAGAGATGGCTCAATGGTTAGGAGCATGTGTTGTTCTTTCAGAGGACCCAGGTTCAGTTCCAAGTACCACATGATGGCTCACACCATCTGAAACTCTAGTTTCACTGTCTTCTGATCTCCATAGGTGTCAGGCATGTGTGTGGTACACGTACATATATGCAGGCAAAATACTCATACAGATAAGTAAGCTTTAAAAAACAATTGATGCATGGGTATACTTAGGACAATGCCTGCTGTGTGTGTGTGTGTATTATGATTATACACATATATAACCTTAATAATAGTTGTGAGTCCGGACATGGCCATTTTGATGTTCCATAGAAGAGTAAGGAAGAAACCTATTGACACTATGATGCTGTCTTTCTAGCCACTGGCACCAGGGCTAAGTGAAAGAGCCAATGGGTTATGGGGAGTTTATTAAAGAATAATGCACTTCCTTCTCACACACGTTGGCAATCGTGATCACCATTGTGCTTTGGCTTCTATAATCCCTACAGCTGTTAGCTTTAGCAGGTGTCACCTGAAGTTTTTGTGTGCTGACTTCAGATCAGCTAGCTTAGCTAGAAAGTGTCAAATCCATTAGATCAATAATTCCCTCAGCACATTAGACAGGGCAGCTCCATGGTGGAATCTAGTTATCTCTACTGACACCCACTTCAAGCACCACCGCCATCTGCACCACCACGTGGCTGCATGATGCATCATACAGTGTCCGCACAGAGACTTGGTCAGGTTAAAATAAATGTGATGGACACCCGGATCTGCTTAAAGTATTCCAGCTCTCTTCACTTGCAATAATTAAAATGCAATACATGTATATGTATCTCTGTATATGTGTGTGCCCATTTGTAGATGGCTGTGCTCACCTGTGTGTGTACATGTGGAGGTCGGAGGTCAACTTTGAGTGCCTTCCTCTGTCACTCTCCACTTCACATTTTTGAGACCTCTGTCACTGAACCTGGAGCTCACAGACTGGCATAGACTGGCTGGCCCTTGGGACCCATGTAGCATGAGTCTTAAAAGTTCTTATTTATAAAATCAAACTTGAGCCAGGTATTGGGGTGAACACTGGAAGGCCAGAGAGACAGAACAAGCCACAGCTATCTCACCTCGCTGAATCCTCAGCTGGTCTTGTTTCCTCAGACTGGATGCCCCGAGCCCTCATCCAGAATGGGTCTCAGCTGAACTGCTGCTAGAAGCCTGAAAGCTTAACCAGCCACATGCTTCTCCAGGCCAAAGGCCTCTCCAGGGCAAATGCCTCTAGTTTCTGGTCCTCACGCCTTATATATCTTTCTGCTTTCTACCACCACTCCCTGGGATTAAAGGCGTGCTTTCTGGGATTAAAGGCGTGGGTCACCATGCTTGGGTGTATCCTTGAACACATGAATTTCTGCCTCTGGAATGTTAGGATTAAAGGCGTATGCTACCACTGCCTAACCTCTATGTTTAATATTGTGGCTGTCCTGTTCTCTGACCCCAGATAAGTTTATTAGCATACACAATATTTTGGGGAACACAATACCACCACAGACCCACATGTCCTCACTCCTACCCTGAGCACCGGGGACAAAGACAAGCACTGTCCTGCCTCAGTTGGTTCTGCTTTGCTTTGCTTTTCATAGTGGAAGAGAAAGTTTATTGTAGATAAAAGGGAGAGAGGAGACAGAGACAGGGATATCCAGAGAGGATATGACCTGAGCCATGTAAGGGGAGGGGGAGAGAGGAAAGAGAGGGGAACCAGGTGCTGCAGCCAAGAGGGCAAAGGGTGAAAGTGGGCCCATGCCCCATTTTTACTCGGGTACCAGAGATCCAGCTTCAAGGCACCATACTCTCACAGCAAACACTTTACCCAATGAACCATCTCCCCAGCCCCAAAATACTAACAATGCATAAGGTGTATGAAGTCTTTCATCTGTTGAGGAAGGGCTGAATCTTCTGTACCAACATTAAAAGACAGTGACTGACAGTTTGCATAGGAGACTCTACATATAAGTCAAGCACATAACATGTAACATCATTTCCCAACTGAAAATTTTCTTTGGTGCTGATGTGACTTAGAATCTGCTGCAGTCTGGTCTAGGTTTTGTACTCTACAATGAGTATACTTAGGAGGGGAAACCTGCAAAAAAAAGTTTGTGGCATTTCTTATTATAAATATCATTTCATGTAGATCCATCTAAACCAGCAACATCAAAGTGGTCTTTCCATGTGGGTGGAGTAGACAGTATGGACTCTGCAAGACTAGACCACCCCCATCTTGTCTTGCCATCCTGGGGATACGAGGAGGGCTGGGAGACCACTATGTCTAGAAGCTCACCTTTCCTTGAACCTCACTCCTCTACTAACACCACCTTCTGCAGGGAAAGACCTAATACAAACCTGAGTTTTTTAAAAAAGATTGAGACAAACACTCTCAAAGACACATAAAACCAAATGCTATTTTTTGAACCTGAGAAAGTTATACATCTTAAATTTTGATAAAATAAAAAAATACTGATATTTCTCATGGAAATAACCCCAAGAAAAATCTTGGTAACCCCTGGCTTCATGTCTCAAAGCAGAGATAATAAACCAAAAGGAACATCACTGTATAAGCTGATTTCACACCAACTCAAAGTCCCCGAAAGGGGCTGGAGTCCCGGGTTTGACTCCCAGCACCCATGTGGCCGCTTGTCACCATCTGTAACACCAGTTCTAGGGGCTCCAATGCTCTCTTCATTCCAGTCTCTGTGGGCACCTGACATGCGTGTTGTGTGCAGACACACATGTGGGCAAACCATACACACACATAAAGTAAATAAAATTAAATTATAAAAACTGTGATGGAATGGAAACCATTAAAAAAAAATCTCTCAAAAAAGGTCCTGACTGACTGATATCAGTGAATGAAAATATGCATTGCCCCTTGCTCAGAGACACAGATTTGAAAGAAATTAATAACAGGGGATTGCTGAAAAGAATAAAGTCAGTTGGGTCATTATAGTAAATAAAAAAATAGACATCTAGGTAATACCTTTACCTTCACACAAAGAATTGTCGTTACATCCATGGGTACATGAACAGCATAAACAGAGCAGCCTCCTGTTTTTCTCTGTTGAACTTGGAGTCGCATCCCTGACTCCCAAGTGTATCTAGTCCACTCTAGACCCGCCTGCCAGTCCATCTCTGTCCCTCCAGTCTGTGTCTTTCCCTGGGTGTCACCACCTCTCTCATACCCCCAAACTCCATTTCAGAAACATGGTCCGAATTAAAAAGAATTAACCCACTCGATGACTCCTGGGCAGTCTATCAGATTCCATTCTCCGCAGGGAAACCAGCTATAATCGAGGTTTCAGAGTGAGTCTTAAAATATATGACCATTCTGAGATGGTAAGATGTTCCAAATGGAAAATACTTAGGAGACCCTCTCTCAGGAACCAATGTTTGTTCCCCTAGCCCCCCTTTCCTTTATATCCAGCCCTTCTTCCAACAGAGGAGGGAATTGGCTACTTGCCAAGCCACAGCCTGGCATGGAAGAATAACGTGAGAAGTATGATCAAAATAGCAGGATGAACTTTTCAGCAGAAATGTCAGCCCTGCATATGCTGAAGTTCCTAGGCGATGTTTCTGCCCAGCCACATGGAGGTTGTGTGGTCACACCTAGTCACACCTATGCCAGTCACACAGGAGACTGTGTAGTCACACCTATACCAGCCACACAGAGAGGCTGTGCAGTCACACGTAGTCTCACCTATGCCAGCCACACAGGGAGACTGTGTGGTCACACCTAGTCACACCTATGCCAGCCACACAGGGAGGCTGTGCAGTCACACCAATCCTGCAGAGATTTTGGAAATTTCTTTACAATTCTCTTTGAAGGTTGCAACATATCAATCTTTTTAGCTTAAAATACATCTTTGAACTTTGAGTGTGTTTTTATTTTTAAAATCCATTAAAAGTCATTTGAATTTAAATATGGCACTTAAACTTGGTTAAATATCATTTGAGGTCAAAACAAAACATAGCTTAAAAGCCCTATGCAGGGTAAGTTATTCTACCCCTTCTGATGTCCAAGATTACCTGCACATATTGAACACATGCTACTGGATAACATGATTCACAAGTAGTTCTAAAGTCATTCAAGACTTTAATAACTGTAGGATCTCCTTAGGTGTCTGCATCAGATGGAAATGGACTGATTTATATATATATATATGGATATTCTGTGTTTTAAACAAAATTCCCAGGCAGGCAAGGTGGTTTGGCATATAAAAGCACTTGTCACATAAACCTAAAGATCTGAATTCAACTCCCAGAACTCAAATAAAAATGGAAGATGCAGCGGTGCACATCTGTGATCCTGGTGCTTCTACCGTGAGAGAAAATGCAGAGACAGGAGAATGCCTGGAGTCTTGAAGGCCAGCTAGACTGGGGCATGGTATGTAGCATCAAACAAGAAAGACCCTGCCTCAAACAAGGCAGGAGGTGAGAACTGACTTCCCAAAAGATGTCCTGACCTCCACATGCATTCTGCAGCACATTGCACTTGTGTGCACATGTGTTGCGCGCGCGCACATGCACACACATATACACACACACACACTCTTTGTGTCACAAACAAGAGGGAAAGGACTCCTGAAGGTTAGTGTACCCAGCGCCCAGCCTCTCCATCTGGATTAGCATACTTGGGAGAAGAATGCCAGTAGGCCTCCTGAGCTGGCACAAAGCCAGGTTTCCTTGACAACCACCTCTTCAAATCTGGCACCAGGCGCCACCTGCTGTCCACACTAAGCAAGCACCGCAAGCAGGCATCTTGCGGGAAATCTAAGGGAGCTACAGGTTCATGAGGCAGAGGAAGCTTGAAGGATATGCCCAGACTGGGGTGTTGTAAACAGGACCAAGAAGGCTGAAAGCAGGATGAATTGTTACTACCCACGTGTCTTCCTGACCACACAGAATATGTAGGTGCCGTGAGTGATCACAATGTAACACAACTGACCTCCGCACATGAAGGTGTCTGTGTGCGTGTGCACATGTATGCATGTGGAGGCCAGAAGACGACCTTTGCCACTCCTAAGTGCCGTCCACCTTGTTTCTTTTTAAGACAGGAAGGCAGGGTGTCTCTTCGGTCTAGAGCTTGCTAAATAGGCTAGGGTGGCTTGCCAGTGAGCCCTGGGGCTCAGCCCGTCTCTACCTCTGCAGCACCAGGATTACGAGGAGCATGTCACCACAGATTTGTTTTTAATGGATTCTGGGAGATGGAACTCTGATCATCATGCTTCCAAAGCAAGCGCTTTCCTGGCGGAGGTGTCATCCCAGCCTATAACTGACTATCTTAGAAAACTAAGTTCCTGTGTACAGGGCCTGGGGACGGAAGTCTGCATTCTAACGTCCACTCTGCTGTTCGTTGGCAGTTGCTCCATGGCAGAGACGTTGGTAGGTATCCCGGTCTATTCCCTACACAGATACATTAACTCGAACTCCTGAGGGGCACATGCAAGCAACGGGGCTTATGTTGTGATTGAGATATGAAGATTACACTAGGAATGAGCTCTGGGAGGGTGGATAAGGTCCCCGAGTCCACACAGCTTGTATGTGTCAGAGCTGGAGTAAAAATGTCCCTCTTGGGCTTGCCATTCACTTGGCTGTCAGTCAACATTTGTTTACCAATGAAAATTTTATCTGTGTGGTGACAACTACCACACATCACCACACACAGCGCACACGCCGCCGCCGCCACCATACCCGGAAATAATTCACACTCTGATTTAGGATGGCTGCCTCTCCTGTCACCCGTGCAATGTCTGCAAGTGGCAGAGGGGCAGATTTTAGAATGTTTAGCCCACAGAAGGTGTCATCCTCTTAGACATGAAGGCAGGGGAGGGCAGCAGACAAGATAGCGGAAAGGTGAGGACATCCGGATGGGGCGCTACAGTCCCTGCTCCTGGGAGCAGAGCTGTTCATGCACACCCAGGGCTGCTCTAAAGAACTGGGGAAGTTTGGTTGCCGTCTTTTGAGAGCCTGCAATCCTCCAGGCCTCATCTAAAGCCAATTGATTTCCCAGTAAAAGTCAGGGTGACAGAGTTATGTCCACCTGCCTTCCCCCACATTGGCTGTCTGAATTCCCATCCTTGTTTGAAGGCCAAGAACTTTATTTAACCAGAGCAGAGACCGTGTATCCATTCTGCAGCATCCCAGGCAGCCAGCCCAAAGCACCGCACATTGCTCGAGCCAGAAACGAATCACAAACACAAGAAAAACATATGGAGGAAATAAGATTCTCCCCCAAAGTGGTATACTTTATCTCCCCTCTCCAGGAGCTCCCCTCCTGATTCACAGACCTCTGCCTTCATGAAAATGCAACTGAAGGTCTGCAGTTACTTCCAGCTGGCAAATGCGTGGGCTGTGACACCTCCGTTTGGGGTCTAGTTCTCCATCAGACTTCTAAGAACACCAAGAGCACCTACCACCCGCACTGCTGAGAGGGTTAGGGTTCAGTGCAGGGGCATGTTGGGGTTCAGTGCAGGGGCATGCATAATAAGTGGGGTCCCAACAAAGCTTTGAGTGAGTTGGATCGTGTTTGTGGGCGCTCTGCGGAAACTGGCAAGAACTGTGAGCATATTGGAGTAGTTTGGTGTAGGATTTGATTATGCTGACCATCACGGGATGCCCAGAAGTGAATGTCTGGAAAGAGGGAATAGAATCATGGGAACAGGCAGGAGTGGACAAGTTACTCTGTACCATGCTTTTTCTTTTAGTCCACCAACCAGCTCCCAAACCATGACACAGAGACATATTAGTTTTGAATGTTCAGTCCTAGTTTAGACACGTTTCTAGCCAGCTCTTTAACTTCACCTGTTTCTCTTCATCTACATTTTACCCCGGGCCTTTTAGTGTTTCTTACATTTTGCTGTCTCTATGCTTGTATGGCAGCCTCCTGGCTTCTTGCCCTGGGCATCTATCTCCCTTGTTCTCTCTTCCTCCTTCCTCTCATTCTTCTCCTCCTGAGCCTAGATTTCTCCTCCTAGTTATTCTCTCTGCCTGGCAGCCCTGCCTATCCCTCTCCTGCTTAGCTATTGGTCATTCAGCTTTTTATTAAACCAATCAGGTGCCTTAGGCAGGCAAGGTGAAACAAATGCAATACATCTTTACATAATTAAACACACATCCTTACATCGTTAAACAAATGCAGCATAAACAAAAGTAATACACTTTTACACAGTTAAAGTAATGTTCTGCAGCATAAACAAATGTAACACACATTTGCCCAGTTAAAATAATATTCCACAACAATCACTTTACTGTTCCGATCCTCACTTTCCTCACCTGAAATAGTGAGACATGGTGTTCTACAAGTTCTGTGGCGGCCTTGGAAGCCTAGGCCCGCCATTTAGTGGCGATGCATCCCTGGCTTCAGCTCTACAGCTCCTCTCACATTTTAAATAAGGATGATCGCACCAGGCGTCTTGCAGCTTACTGTGAGAATCAAATCAACGGCGCCAAGTAGTGTCCAGAACATGTAGGCACTGGGCAATTGCGGCGGTTATCACACTGGGAGCCAGGTGATGACTGAAAGAGACTCCGTGATGGTAAATCACCATTGTCGATTTGCTAGGACTTAGAATCACCATGGAAACCAACATCTGGGCTTATCTGTGAAGTGTTTTATGCATACTTCCTTATTTTGAAATAGTTTTCACTCGAGAAAAGAAGTTTCATACATGCATGCTGCAGTATAAGGCCACTCATAAAGATCCCCAAACAGGCAAACAATGAAGGGTCTGCATCTTGTCCTGCAGGTTGTACATGGCATATTAGAGTTGTCTCCGGATGACAGTCTCTGTGAACAGAGCCTCCCCAGGTTCATGCAAGCATAAGCTCAGACAAGGAAGCAGAGTAACAACCAACCTTAACAGTATAAAGGCAAGCATGAGAATAATAGTTCCAGTGTTCAGGAAACTGGTTACTTCTTCAGCAGAGAAATAAAAGAATCAAGATACACACAGGAGGCTTCCACCATAACAGAACAGCTTTTTTCTTTTCCGTGCTGGGGCCAGTGCACAGGTACTCTCTGTATTACTCTCCATCATTTCACCTTTAAAGAACTCTGTATGTAAAATGTGAAGGAAGAAAACACCCAGAGAAAAAGAAAAGGTGAGGAAGACATATGGGAAAGCCAGTCAAAAAGAACCTCAAAGAAACTTAAAGAACTGTGAAGAGGATACTTGTTCAGTAATCTCTCCAGGACTCAATTACACGTTTCAGAAAGGGGCTTGAGAGATGGCTCAACAACCAGGAGTGTTTGCTGCTCTTCCTGAAGACCCGAGTTCAGTTCCTCCCCTTATTAGTTGGCTTACGACTGCTGTAACACCAGCTCTGGGGATCTAATATCCTCTTTCTGGGTTGCATGGATACCTGTACAAATGTGCACACATGCACAAAGATACACACACAAAAATGAAAGAAAGAAAGAAGAAAGAAAGAAAGTGAATCTTTGAAAAAACTAAAAATAAATGAAAATGATAGTGCAATGTACCAAAACTTGTAGAACATAGAAAAGCAGTATTGTGAGTCTACAGCAACAAACACATCAAAAATAAAAAACCTCACACAGCATAAGAATGCCCCTTCAACAACTGAGAGAAATAAATACAAATTAAAGTGAAATTTATATAAGGAAAGAAATAATAAAGACCAAAACAAATACATGAGATCATAATGTAAAAAGATACAAAATTAAAACAAACTCTGTTTCACTGATAAGAAGCAAGATTGACATTTAAGAAGACTAACCAAGAGAAAAGATGGGACCCTTAAACAAAACTAGAGAAGAAAAAGGAGAAATTACAATGGACAAACACAGAAATGCAAAGGAGCATAAACTACTATGAAAAACTGTTAGCGACACGGAGAGGTGGCTCCGAGGACGGGCGCCCGCCCGCAGCGGCCGAGGTGGCGAGTTCGATTCCCGCAACTGCCAGTCCGTCCGAATGAGTGATGTCATCGTCATTCATCGAAAAAAAAAAAAAAAAAGTTTGCCGGGCGGTGGTGGCGCACGCCTTTAATCCCAGCACTCGGGAGGCAGAGCCAGGCGGATCTCTGTGAGTTCGAGGCCAGCCTGGGCTACCAAGTGAGCTCCAGAAAAGGCGCAAAGCTATACAGAGAAACCCTGTCTCGAAAAACCAAAAAAAAAAAAAAAAAAAAAAAAAAAGAAAAAGAAAAACTGTTACCAAAATGCTGAAGAGCACACACAACCTAAGCTATCACAAAACTTTGGAAAACTCCCAAGCTAGCCTTACATGGATACCAAAGCCCAGCAAATATAAACAAAACGTAACTATACCTCCACATCATGATGAACACAGATATCTTCCAAATCATACATCTTTCCCAAATGCTAGCAACCCACATTCACAGCACATCAGAAAACATATCACAGTCATGTGAGAGTCATGCCTAGGACAAAAGGGTGGTTCAACACACACAAAATACAACAGGGACACAAACAAATTATCATATTAATAGAGACAGAAAAATATTCTATAAGATTCAAAGCCCTTCACAATAAAAACTTTCAACAAATTAAGTATAAAATGAATATAATTCAAAATACCAAGAATTACACATTAAAACCACACAACCAGTTTCATGTCGAGTGCACCAAACTAGAGATGTCAACTTTCAGTGATTTTATTTCACATAGAACTAGAAATCCAATCAATAGCAATCAGGCAAGAGAAAAAATAAAGGATGTTCAAATAGGAAAGAAAGAAGTTAAATTATTTATGTTTGCAAATGACACACGTTTATGCATCAAAAATTTAAACACAAAATTAATAACTTACAAACAACTACAGGAAAGTTACAGAACACACATGCAAAAACAACAGCCTGTTTTTACATTAAAACTGAATTTACTAGAAAAAGACAACAAAGTAATACCACTCATAATAGCCACAAAAATATTTAGGAATAAATTTTACCAAGGAAGTGAAAGACCTTTACAAAGAAATTATAAAAAATATAAAACACTGATGAAGATATTTATAGAGGACACAACAAAGTGGAAAGATATGTTGTGCTCAAGAGCAGAGCTCAACGGAATAAGCAAAACAAGCATATTCAAACCCCCAGGACTGTGATGATGCTCTGCAAAGCAATTCTACCCCAGTACAAGAGTTAAAATTCAACCTATTAATAACAACTATAGCTAAAATAGCTGAAGGACGATGTTGAAACAGTATGTGAGTTCTGACATTAAAAACATAACATATAGGGACTGGAGATGACTCAATAGTTAAGACCACTTGTTGATCTTTGAGAGGACCCAAGTTCAATTCCCATCACCTTTGTGGTGGTTCGGGACCATCTGTAACTCCAGTTCCATAGTCTGTGAACACCCTCTTCTGGATTCTAAGGACACCATGCACACATATGGTACATATACATGCATGCAGGCAAAACAGCCATGCACATAAAAATAATTATTGTTAAGAACATAAAATGTGTATGTGATAGGATAGTTATTGTGTTGTGATGAATGCTAATCTGGATATTAAATAGCTTGAAGCAGGCTACTTTCAATACAAAGAGTCCTGCTTGAGGCTTTCAGTGACCACAAAGGAAAAATCTTTAGTGTAAGCACATACAAACACACATTTCTTTTGAGTAGCAGAGATTCCAATCCTAGGACAACAGAAAACCACAAAACCACAGTGTTAACAGAAATTGAGGAAGAGAAAGTAAAATATCTAGAGGTTAGCAGAGAATGGTAACAAAACAGCAACCAAGTCCTTGCCTGCTGAGTGTACGTGGATTAACTTCTCTAGTAAAAACATACGGAACTACTCAATGGATTAAAAATATAAGACTCAGTTATAGGCTTCCTGCAAGACATTACCTCATGTGTAAGAGCACACAGACGAAAGTGAGGGCCAGTAAAAGACGCTCCACATAAATAGAAACCAAAAGTGAAAGAGCTAAGTATATTTAGATCAGCAAAATGGATTTAAAGTAAAAAAAAAAAAGTGTCAAGGAGAGATACAGACAGATATTATACAACAATGAAGGAGTCAGTTCAGAGAATATAAAAGTTGTAAGCATACCCAAGAGAATATAAAATGTAGGCATACATAAATGAAGAACAAACATAAACAGTTCTGGAGTTCTGGAGGGAGAGACAGATTGTTATAAGAGACTTTGTAACTCACTTTCAACAGTAGATGAATCATCTAGATTAAAAACTTAATGAGGGAATACTGAGTTTGAGCAGTGTTTTAAACTGAGCGAACCTGGCAGATATCTACAGCACATTTCATACATCAGCAACAGAATATGTATTCTTCTCAAATCCACATGGGGCATTGTTTAGGGAAGATCATATCTTAAGGCACAAAAGACGCCTCTGAAAATTAAGAAAACTGAAGCCATATGAAAGATCTCTTCCCAAACTAGTGGTATAGAATTAAAAGTCAAGTGCAGGAGGGATTTCAGAACTTTACAGGAGTAGTTAAGCTCTCTGTTCCCGTGCACTGGATTCAGCAAGTCATGAATTGGACATATCCATGAGCCCTGAGCATGTGCAGACTTTGATCCTGCTCTTCACTCTCTGATGTACTGTAGCATCACTTCTCTGGTTGTTTACAGACACGGAGGATGCGTACCGCCAGATGCAAACATGGCACCATTTTATATACAGATCTTGAGCAGCCACGGGTTTCGGTGCCCACAGGAGTTCTCAGAAGCAGAGCCCCAGGCAGTGCTGAGGGACTGTTCATGGAAAATAAGCAACAGGCTCCTGAATAAGCAATGGAGCCATGAAGTGATTGAAAAGGAAATTAAAAATTATCTTGAGACAAACAACAACAGAAATTCAACACACTAAAACTTATGTAGAACAGCAGAAGTTCTAGAAGTTTATACAAATGAGTGTTCACATCGAAAAGAAAAAAGGACTTAATCTGCTTAGTGTCAGCTCTTCAAGGAATCAGCGGAGGAACTAAGCTGGTGAGCACCAAGAAGGGTGAACAAAGCAGAAGTTAAGGGTATAGGAAATCCACCAGAACTAAGAGTTGGTCTCAGATTGTTTCAATGGCAAACTCTTACTTAGCTGGACTAAGAGAAGGTCCAAATAAAATCATAAAGAAAGAGTATGTATCTCATTGGAGTCCACAGAAATACCAACAATCATGAGATTAAATAATTACACATCAACACATTAGGAAACAAGCAGAAGTGGATAAATCCCTATGCACAGATATCTTTCCAAGATCTAATCATGAAGAAACAAAATCTGAACACACCAGCCATGTACAAATCAATATAATCATAATAAAACATCTCCCTGTGGGGTGGGGTGGGGAGTGTCAGGTCATGATAGATACATTATTGAATTCTACCAATCAATGCACAGAAGAACTAACACCAATTCTCCACCCCTGCTCCCAAAGAGGAAGAAATAATTTCAAACTGTTGTTATGAGATCAGCCTTAGCAGATGGCAAAGCCAGACAAGCACAGGGTGAGAAAAGGAAGCTACAGGCTGATATTCTCAATAAATAGAGGTATACGATATTCAAACGCTAGACAAATAGACTAAATCCACACACACACACACACACATTAAATGGACCATTTGCTGTGACCAAGTGGAATGGATCCTTGGGATACAAGGTAAACAACTTACAGAAGTCAATAGATGTGTTAAAAATTACTAATGTTTAGAAAAATGGGACAGTATAGTGCACCGGTGAAATGGTTCTACATTGTGTGCACAGATTGAGTTAGCATAATACACCCCACAAAGTTGTATGAATATTATATCTTCATAAAAAAATCAATAAGTATGCTATATAACATTAAGAAAACTAAAAACAAAAACCATGTGGTCTACTCATTAACTACATAAAATAAAATTTTCTGATAAAATTCAACATTCTTTCATGATTTAAAAAACACTCCTCAATAAATTGGACACAAAGGAAGATAATGCAGCCTGATAAAAGCTGCTTGGGGAGTCCTCAGTGTTAGGTTCTTTCTTCCAAATGACTCTAGTTTCAAGCTGACCAAACAAACCAGGAAAAACTAACCTAACCAGCACACACAATGAACAAAGTTGAAAATAAAAACCTAAACATATAGACAGAAACTATAAAGTTAGAAAAAATCAAACAAACAGCAACAACAACCCCCACAGGTGAAGCATTCCCTATTGTTCATCCAGGGAATGATTTTTTTTATTTGATACCAAAAAGGCAGCTCTGAAAAGCAGAAAATAAGGCTATAAGATAAAAAGCTTTTGAACCTAAAACAAAACTATAATAGTATAAGGACGCAGCCCACAGACTGAAAGAAAATATTTGTAATCCATCATTCTAATAAGGATTTAATAGTCAAAACACACAAGGAACTTAACTCAGGATCAAGAAAACAAAAGCAAATGGGCAAAAACAGCTCATCTGGAAGAGCGTTAGACTGAAGGAAACAAAGCATCCAATTTTACCCCTCTACCGAGCAGAGGGGCTACAGCTGTGGCTCAGTGAGAGTGCACCTGCCTGGTGTGTGAGGCCCTGGGTTCAACCCTCAGCTTCGGGAAGAGAGAAGAAACGCAAGCATGAATCTGGACAGATATTTCTCAGGCAAAGCACATGATAAAGAGGGTGTAAGAAAAGATGTGTGACATGACCTGTGTGTTGCTAGAGTTTTCCTGCCTGGCCCATGGTCAGGACAAATCTCTTTCACCTGCCAGTCCCACAGCCGCTCAGACCCAACCAAGTAAACACACACAGAGACTTATACTGCTTACAAACTGTATGGCCATGGCAGGCTTCTTGTTAATTGTCCTTATATCTTAAATTAATCCATTTCTATAAATCTATACCTTGCCACATAGCTCGTGGCTTACCGGCATCTTTACATGCTGCTTGTCCTGGCGGTGGCTGGCAGCGTCTGGCCGCGTCTCCTTCCACCTTCCTGCTCTTTTTATTCTCTCTGTTAGTCCCGCCTATACTTCCTGCCTAGCCACTGGCCAATCAGTGTTTTATTAGCAACACATTTGCCATACAGAACATCCCACAGCACCTGTGGGGATAGGAATTAGCACAGCCATTACTGAAAAGCACAAAGGAAAACAGGATTACCGTTTGAGGGCAAACCCAGCCTCTGGGTCCTTACCCAGTTTGGAATCCGTTTCATGAAGAGTCGTGTGTAGTTGTGTGTGCACCATGTTGACTGCAGTCACAAGAGCCAAATGTTGGGAGAATTCCTCCTCTGGGGACACACAAACAACACCTATCCTTCCTTATAAGGTCTCAGGGATAAACCAAAGTAAGATTTCACCCAGGTTCACCCTGGGGAGCCAATGAGTTCAGTGGGCTTCCTTAGAGCACTTGGATGAGGGATTGCTGGCAGGAATGTGGGTGACTATAAAGCAGCCACACTGGAAAGTCTTCCCCCAGTGTGAATAATGATTTCCCCATAGTCACACAGATGGAGCCCTTGCCTTAGTCGTCCCCAGCTTATATACTCTAGCTGCTCCCATCCCCTCCCCCACATGTAATTAGGACAGAATTGTGCACAAATGACTGGAGAAGCAGCTGGAGTCTCAGGTGAGGACCAATGACCCTTCCCACCTACTCCTTCTATGAGGGAATGTCAACAGTCCCCAGGCCCATTTGTAGTGATTGACATTAAGCAGGCACAGTGGATCTCATGGAGATGGTGGCTGTTTGTTCAAAGGACTCAGAAGATGAAGGTCAAAGGTCAGAGTCAGGAGGACTAAATTGTGCTCTGTGGTGCCTGTCACACAAGAGATGAATAGAGCCAATAATTCTGTACATTTCAAAATCGCTCAGAGTTAATTTCTCAGATTCTCACTCTAAAAATCATAAGCATTTGAGGCAGAGAATGTGCTAATTACTCTGATTTAATTATTGCACATTGTATTCATTAATCTTAGCACTAACTACAGCTCACAAATAGAGACAAGCTTAATTTACAAGGAAGTAAAAAAGAAAAGAAATTGTTTTGATTTTATCAAAGGTTTATGTTCACTTGTAAATTTTGAGCTTCAGATGCCAAAAAAAGTCATAAAAAGGTAGTTGGTTTCCATGCAGATCTCAAAACCCAGAGAAACCAGTTAAGATCCTGTGGCTCTGCCTTCCTCTCAAAAGCAGAAAATGAGGCTATAATAAAATAAAAAGTTTTTGAACCAAAAACAAAACTATCAACAGTATAAGGATGCAGCCCACCGACTGAAAGAAAATGTTTGCAATCCATCATTCTAATAAGGATTTAATAGTCAAAACACTCTTCCCCTTTCCTACCAGTTATAAAAGTTCAAAAGATGAAAATGGGAAGAAATATCTTTTCCTGGGACTTGGGTATGTAAGTAAAAGCAGATAATGAGGCAAAGGCAAGGAGACTGGCATTTGGGGGTGAATGCTCTGAGGGCTTCAAGAGGCTGTGGAGCACAAGGGTTGTTCGCCCTCATGCTCGAGGCAGAGCCCGAAACAAGCCCTGGATATACTGGGTCCCTTCAAGTCTTTTTAACCCACTGAGTATGTATAGCTTCAAAGGTTTCTATGAAAAAGATGCTTAAAACCCTCTGTGGTGGTATTATGTTCCTCAAAATATTGTGGACCTAATAAATTTATCTGGGGTCAGAGAACAGAACAGCCACTAGATACAAAGGCTAGAAAATGGTGGCACACACACCTTTAATCCTAGTATTCCAGAGGCAGAAATCCCTCTGGATCTCTGTGAATTCAAGGCCACATTGGAAACAGCCAGGCATGGTGACTCATGCCTTTAATCCCAGAAAGTGAGCCTTTAATCCCAGGGAGTGATGGCAAAAACAGAAAGATATATGTAGAAGTAACCATCTTATTAAATAAGAAACACAGAGCCAATGTAGAGATGAAAGCCCAAGAGGTCAGAGCTAAGAGCCTTACCCTTCACTGCTGCAGCTGTCCTCTTCAGCAAGAGACCTACTTCCTGTGTGTTTGTCTTTATATAGACTTCTGTTCTGCCTTCTCATTGGTTATAAACCCAACCACATGACCTCCTAGTCACTGCCTGTCTGTACAGACCTCCAGGTCTTCTGTGGTTGGTATTGAGATTAAAGGCATGAGTCTCCATGCTGGCTGTATCCTTGAACACAGAGAGATCCGCCTAGCTCTGCCTCCCAAGAGCTGGGATTAAAGGCGTGCACCACCACCGCCCAGTTTCTGCTATGGCTTGCTAATAGCTCTGACCCCCAGGCAACTTTATTTATTAACATACAAATAAAATCACATTTCAGTACAAATAAAATATCACCAGAGATATATAAAGCATGGAGACCAGAAACTAGAAGCATTTGGCTGGTTTAGCATTTGGCTGGTTAAGCATTTGGTTGGTTAAGCTTTTAGCTGGTTAAGCTTCAGGCTTTTGAGCAGCAGTTCAGCTGAGAGCCATTGGGATGAGGACATAGAAGCTTCCAGTCTGAGGAAACAGGACCAGCTGAGGAACTGGTGAGGTGAGGTAGCTGTGGTTTGTTCTGTCTCTCTGATCTTTCAGTATTCACCCCAATAACTGGCCTCAGGTTTGTTTTCATTAATAAGACCTTCTAAGATTCATGCAACAACCCTCCTGAGGGGGAAATGCTCATAAGTACATGGGGCTACATAGAGGAGTTTCCCCAATGCCAAGAGTTTGGTTTAACCCAGCACTAAACAATAGAGGAGCATTCCTGAGAAGTATGGCCTCCACCTGACTGGCTTACTCCCTGTGTGCACAGTTTCCTGGTGCATGAATTGAAGAAATATGTTCACTTAGCTCTCCGATGTTCTTGGATCTGAGCAAAGCTGCTTTATGAGCACACATGTGCACACACACACACACACACACACAGTAGAGGGCAGGAACTTCTTCCTGAAGGAGGCCAGGACAGAAGACCTGCATCTGCCACTTTGCCAACACCAAGCTCAGCTTCTAGACAGCAGCTGGAAGCTAATCTGTGGTCCTGGACCTCCATGAGACTTAGAAAATTCAGCATGTATTTGGCAGACAGTGGGGGAAGACTGCAGGCTGCAGGCTGCCGGCTGCAGGCAGATGAGGTGCCAGGAGGATCTGGGAAGCGGTAATAATACAGTGGTGTTCAAACACCCAGGCCGCTGAGCTCCCTTTTGCACTCAGAGCATTTACAGCTTTCTTTGATCAGTTCCTATGAGAAGGTGCTGTTCTATCAAGGCTCCCTGAAGCTCTCAAATGGAAGGGGCATGGGAGCTCCTTGGGCTGAGAAGGACACAAAATATCCTCAAAGCAAAATGTCTTTGTTCTTGTTGATTTCACAGTTCTTCGGGAAGCCCCCTTTACTTCTCTTGTTCGTTCTTGTACAAAGTAGACACCTCTGGGCGTCTGGGTGGAGCCAACCTTTGATGCCCAGCCCTGGCCCCTTACAGACTTCCTTGCTGCACCTATTGGCAGGAGACTGAGGCTGGTCCACAGACTTTCTGATGATGATGAGCCAAATTGGCTCAAAATGTAACAAATTTGGTAGCCATAGCCTGATGTCCCAAATATCCTGCCATTAAAGCAAGAAGGGAGGGAGTTCTCCATTACCCAAAGAGTGGTGAAGTCTGCAGGCAAGCTGACCTCGACTCAGGAGAGACTGTGGGTCTCTGTAGGTCCTCACACTTAAGGGGAATAAAAACAAAGAAAGGGAGCCACAGGGTGAGACAGTGTCTGATGCCAGCAGGCAGATATAAGCTCGCAACGGGGACGGGAAGCAGCTGGAGCAACAAGAAAGTGAAAGGGAAGTGTCTTAGTTTTTTCTCTTTGTGCTGTGACAAAAGCATCCTAAGGGAGAAGGAGTTTATTTTGGCTCGAAGTTCTAGGACACAGTCCCTCATGTGGGAGGGCTGAGGAGGCGAGGGCTGCTGGCCACAGTCAGAGGCAGAGGGAGATGACGGGAGCTCAACTTCCTCCGTTTCAGCTAGTGCGTGGGATAGTGCCGTCCAGTTGTGGTGGCTTCCTGCTTTAGATAACCTAATCTAGACCGCCCCTCCCAGACATGCCCAGACACTAACCTAATCTAGATCACCCCTCACAGGCACACCCAGAGGTTGGTTTCCTAGGTGATTCTAGACCCTGTCAAGTTGATGATGTTAACCCTCACAGGCAGCAAAGATGAACTGGCAGGAAGAGGCGGGGAGAGCCAGCAAGAGGGGAGCGGAGAAAGCTATAGGAAACCACTATTGTAAAGGGGCACTTGGAAACCTAATCCGAAAGGCAGGACTGCCCATAGTGACTACTGTTGCAAACAACCTGGTGAGCCCACTTCATAGATGATAATTTCCAAGGCATTCATAGCCCTCTGTAGAAGGCAGATATCCCACAGCATGAGTTTTGCAGATTTCACTGCAGGACTAGAAGCCCCTCGTGCATGTGAAAGGCATGGGGCTGTGGAAGGGAAAAGAAAGTGATCTTCTGCTGAATCCATGATGGTACCTGACATATACTGAGATGAGCAGATCTGACCACTGTCCGGTCCACAGCTGATCTATAACAATATCAATCCTGACATATACTGAGATGAGTGGATCTGACCACTGTCCTGTCCACAGCTGATCTATAACAATATCAATCCTGACATATACTGAGATGAGTGGATCTGACCCCCTGTCCTGCCCACAGCTGGTCTATAACAATATCAAACCTGACATATACTAAGATGGGCAGCTCTGACCCACTATCCTGCCTACCGCTGGCCTATAACAGTATCAAAGCAAAAACACAGCTCACATCTTAAAGAGAATAAGGGATAATTTATTCTGGAGCCAAGTATAAGCAACCCTGGTCCAGGAACACAGACTCAAGTTACCCCAAATACCATGTTCTAATGTGGTAGCAGTTTCATCAAGTTTTTCTAGAGCAATGGTTCTCAACACGTTGGTCGTGAGCCCTTTGGAGATGAATGATAATTTATTTCACAGGGGTCTCATATCAGATAGCCTGCATATCAGATATCTACATTATGATTCATAACAGTAGCAAAATTACAGTTATGAAGCAGCAACTAAAATAATTTTATGCTTGGGGGTCACCATAACATGAGGAACTGTATTATAGAGTCACCGCATTAGGAAGGTTGAGAACCACCTCATTCAAGGTCACTCTCCTTGAAATGCCCAGTCATGATTCAGCATTATTTGATGCCAGTGAGGGTGGAGGCTTGGCACCTTCTCTCCAATGCTAGTGGAGCTAGGGGCCCCCAGCCCAGAGCTCCTGCGGTTCAGCGGAGACTCACGCTGCAGGGCTGCCGGTTTGCTTCCCTGTCAGCCATTGCCCTCCCTTTGCTCCCTGTAGATGTTGACTCTGGGAGCACATGCAGCAATGCCCCTGCCAGCGATCTCCTTCTCAGAGCCCGTGACAAGCCCTCACCCAGTCTCTTCCACGTATAGCGTGCCCCCTGGAAGAGTGAAGAACCCTAACTAGGCATGGCCTTGCCACCTCAGGGGACTCGCATTTCACTGTCCATTTCTCACAGGGGTTATCAAGGTCTCAACTCCTTCCTGTTCTAGTTTCTCATGACACCATGAAGTTCATCTTCCTTTTGCTCTACTGGACTTCTCCAGGGAGGTCTAGAGAATAAGTTTTATGTGGTGGGGAAAAGAAGGGATTCCTCAAGAAATATAATCTCCAACTGGAGCTGGCGAGGTGGTATCTCAGCAGTGAAGAGCACTGCTACTCTTCCAGAGGACCCATAGCTGGATTCCCAGCACCCACCTGGGGGCTCACAACATCTGAAACTCCAGATGCAGGAGAACCGATGTCCTCTTCTGCCCTCTGCGGGCACCAGGCACATCTGTGGTGCACAGACAGATGAATGTGCAGGAAAAAACACCCAGACACATAAAGTAAACACATAAAACTTAGAAATAAACAAACCCTCCAACCGTCACACCCTCCCTGAATCACAGAGCACCCAAAGCCATCAGATGCTGCCAGATGGGAAAACTCAGGCTGAACTCATGGCATCTCCTCTCTCTAGGAACTGAGGCCCACTATTAGGTGAGTGGGCCACAGAGCCCCAGGGATCCTTTGTCTCCACTTCCCTAGAGCTGGGATGACAAGCAGGTGCTTGGGTATCAAACACAAGTTCTCCTGTTAGCACAGGAAGTGTGGAACAGCTGAGCTGTCTCCCCAGCCCCTGCAGTTCTGAATATCCCTTATTAATGCTTTTATATCAGTCTGGTCTGTTAAACACTTTTACACCTGTGCCTCGAACCTGTCATTCATGGCGTGATGGAAGGATGACCAAGTTGCTCCTCTCCTTAAGAATGCAGTTAGTTTTGGGGTGGTGGTGTACGTCTTTGATCTCAGCACTCAGGAGACAGAGGCAGGTGGATCTCTGAGTCAAGGCCAGCCTGGTCTACAAAGTGAGTTCCAGGACAGCCAGAGCTACATAGAGAGACCCTGTCTCAAAAAAAAAAAAAAAAAAAAGAAGAAGAAGAAGAAGAAGAATGCAGTTCATTTTGTTTGTTCTTCTGTAGGGTTGTGTAGAATTTTCATTTCATTTACCCAGCTCTACCCCAGTTGGAGTAGGACTGCTTGAGGGCAAGAACTGTATCTGACATTTCTGTGTCCCCAGTGATAAGCCTGATATATCCTAAGTTTCCGTAATGCATGCTGGAGTCAGCTGGATTCTCTTGTATGGCCCTAGTAATCTGGTAGCATTGTGCTTTTTGGACCACTTGTTTCTGGATGGTGAAGGAGGAGATGGTGTTAGCAGGATCTGAAAGGCTCACAGAGCACCACCTCAAAAAGCTCTTCCTCTTACAGTGTTAGTGACCCAAAGAATTCCTAGCACCACCCCGGGGTTTGCGAAAGCTTACCGACTCTGAGAACAGTGAGTCAAGAAATGAAATAGATGCTCGCAGGGAATCTGCGACCGTAGCAGAGAAAGTCCTTGATTCCTGTGCCAAGACGCTGTGGTGCTCTATCCATGGGGGCTCTTGGAAGAAGCCCTGTCTGACAAAGGGCCTTTAACGCCTTTCTCATCACCCTACCACACCCAGCAAGCATCCGGTGACAAGGTCACCATATCACACGACAAGAGAATGTCTATTCAGGGAAAGAACGAATATACAGGATGGTCTGGTAGAGAAAGTCCCAGGCAGGAAGGCAGCAAACATGGCTGGGAGTTTCGATAGGTTCTTGATAAACGCTCTTCCCTGGAGCCTCCCAGAAGGCACTCTTACCAGCAATGCCTTTAGATCAGGATGCGCTTACAAAACAGCCCCGACCATTTAGCTAAGATCACAGGGAGAGGAAACATCAAAGTCAGACTTAGTCATACATTGTCTTCTGGAGCCCAGCTTTGAATAAATGGATCGCCAAAAGCTAAGTGCTGGAACAATGTCAACCCTCACCTGAGTACTCAGCCTTTTCTGTCCCAAGAGGCTCGCATGACTGTCTTTTAAGTACTACTTTGGCCAATGAATGACATCATGCACTTCATTGCACTAACGTTCGCCTCGACTTCTGCAACACTGAGGCCTAAAGCGGCATTGAGACGGCGGCTTTATCAAAGCCCACTTCAGATGTCTGTCCAAGGTGCTGGAGAAGGCCCCTAGAGGTCCACACAGGCGGGCTGGTTCCACCAGGGAGAGTTCAACTAGGTAAAATCTCCAGCTCTGTGATGGAAGCTGTCACTTTCCCTGTGAGTTCTCAGAATGACTCCAGAGTGACTACTTTCAGGATGAGTCCATTTATTGCTGTTATCTTTTGCTCAACTGAGAGAGGGAAGGGTAGGTGAGTTTTTAGTTCATGGTGATTCATGAAGAACTTGCGTTCTCTTTTCTACTAATTACTTTTTTTGTAATAAAATGCCCAACAAAATCTCCTAAAGAAAGGATGGGGTTGTTTTGTTTTAGCTGATAGTTTGAGGGCACAATTCATTATGGTGGGAGGCAAGGTGCGGAGAGTGCCTCTCTCTGTGGACTCAAATGCTGGAGGCATGAGGCATCTGGTCCCATGTCATCCTGTCAGTGAGCACAGAGAGATGACCCTGGTCCATGGGAGGGTGCCACCATCTAGGATGGGTCCTCCCTCTTCAGGTGAACCCTCACAGGCACACCCAGAGACGTGGTTCCTGCCGGTTCTAAATTCCATCAAGGTGCTGGCAAAGATTAACACCACGTCATTTTCGTCATTTTCCCAGGAACAGAGGGAGAATATCGCCACTTCTGCCAGCCTGGTGGCTACAGACTCAGAGCCATGCCAGGGATCATCTTCAGAGCAGGGATTGCTTCTCCTCTCCCTTCTGTAATTACCCCTGCTTATATCTCATTTCCGAAACACGGCCTGCCTGAGAGCCTCACGTTATGATTTATTCAGGGGTAATTTCACATTTAGAAGATGGTGATTTGACGGTGTTTGATTAGATGAGGACCCAGACGTGAGCATGACCTGAATCAGTATCTGTGTAATTCTCAGGTAACTATAACTCAATCAAACAAACCTGTCAGGCTGTGTATCTAATGAAGCTGGGGGCATAGCATCACGGAGGGAGCGTCAGTAAGAGTGGGAAGAGAGTTTATTCCAGAACCATACTGTTTCTCTCCCTTAATTCTCCCTCCAGGAGACCGTCACTGGAAGGAACACTGCATTTGCATGGGTCCTCCTGTTCTAGTCCACTGGTCTGTTTGGAAAATAAAGACATTAGGATAACACTTTTTTTACTTAAGCCTTACACGGACATCTGGATTTTACTTTTTATTGCACTGGCACACACTTAAATTTTCTACAATGAGCAGGGGGTACATTCTAATGTCTGCAATGTAGCACGAATCCTAACTGATCTTAATAAAAACCCGGATATCGGGGTTAATGCTGAAAGATCAGAGAGACAAAGGAACAAGCCACCGCCACCTCTCACCTCACCAACTCCTCAGCTGAAAGGAATCTAAGTTCCTGTCTCCTCCCACCTTATAATCCTCTCTCTGCCCAGCCATATCACTTCCTCTCCTCACCTCCCTAGTGCTGGGATTAAAGGCATGAGATCCCAAAGGCTGGGATTAAAGATGTGTGCCACCACCGCCTGGCCTCTTTGGCTGACTGTGGCTTAGCGCTGCACTCTGATCTTCAGGCAAGCTTTAGTTGTTAGATCACAAACAAATCGTCACCACCCTGCAGATCGTGAAATGGGAGACAGATGGAGGTGTGCCAGTACATCAAGCATTACTGCAGGACTGAGATGGTGGTGAACGTTCAGGGTTCCCATGAAGGGGCATCTAACGGAGTTCGCGGGAAAAGCCCAGGGCCAGTGCGACTGCTGTCTGTCAGGCCAGGAGGTCCAGGGCTCCTTCTGCAATGTCTGTTTCTCTGCATATCTGCTTCATCTCTGTATGCCTTTTGCTCCCACGATCTCCGGGAGCTGTCTTTCTTAGGAGTCATCCTTCTAAGGGCTTTTTTTCTACTTTGTCCCTTTATGTACTGGGCAGGAAAAAGACAGTCAGTAGACTTACTGGTGGATTAACTTGGAAAATATGATGTCCTTCTCTGTAGCATCTACAGTACCTACAACAACACTAATTTAATTACTTGAAAATGTGTCCAAGCTTCTGCTTCCTTAAAACAAAAAGCAAAGTGCCATCCAGTCCACAACAAATGTTCAGTCCTTGGGTGCGTTCAAAGGACCATGGGGGAACATTCCTTCCTCAAAGGAACTTCTGATCTGGTGAAGGCAAACACTGGGATCATTCTGGGATGCTGGTTTAAAAGGACCTGGCTTCCGTCAATACACACGATCTGTACACCCATACAAGCCATGTTTCACTTGAGAAACTCAGTTTCCTTTTCTGTGAAACAAAGAGCATGATGGAATAAACCTTAGGGGATAACTCAGGGTGTGAATGGTGAATGTGTCAATAAATAGCTCTGAGTAAGAACTGGATACATATTCCTTAAAATAATGAACTGACATGCATACACAAAATATGGTAAAAATATCTCATATCCTTTACTTGTCAAATTGAATATACGTTCTTTCTATATTCTTTAAAAAAAAAACACTTAATAAATGCCATGGGGTAGGAACAGGGGTTGGTATGTAAAAGGAAATAAAAAAAATTTTAATAAAAAATTATATATATATAAAAATGCCATGGGAAGTCACTGAGGGATTTTAAAGAGGAATCCTTAAAACATGATGCAATTCACATTAAAAATAGAAATAATAAAAGACAACAAAGCCCAGCAGTGAGCATTTTATTATTTTCATAAAACATAAATAAAATCCATTTAGCTGCTTATCTATATTGTAATAGTTTGTGTGTTCAAGGAAAAGGGTGAAGGAAAGATAGCCCAGGCTACTAATGCATGTTGATGTGTGCCTTTTACAAATATTTGTTCTGTCTTTCATGCTATCTGAGGATTGTGGATAAGGAGGTGACTAGATTTGTTTTGTGTACACTTACACTATCTTGATTTGTCTGGTGAAATAAAATTACTATTTTACTTTGGAAGGTATCAAATAGAAAAAAAAAAGGACCCACTTTCGGGGCTGATGATATAGCTCAGTTAGTAGAGTGATTGTCTAATAAACACAAACCCCTGATTTGATCTACAGCACTGTATAAAATGGAGTGTTGTGTTGCATGCCTGTAATCAATAGGTACAGGCAGGAGGATCAGAAGTTCAAGGTCATCCTCAACTATATAGCAAGCTTGAAGCCAGAGTAGGCACCGTTTTCATCCTTTCCTGTGTCCATACAACTTGGGATTTTTGTGCATGTATATGCTTGTGTAGTGCTGTGCATGTGTGTGGACACAGGTGTATGTGCAGGTAATGTACATGTATATGTGTATGTGGAGACCAGACATTAACACTGGGTGTCTTTCTCAATCATTATCCACCTTATAGGTGAAGACAGATCTCCTACTTGAACCCGGAGCTTGCCAATTCAGCTAGTCTGTCTAGCTGATTCCAGACATCTCCCCTTTCTGCCTCTCACACTAGGATTGCAGGCAGGCTGCCATGTCTTCCCAGCTTCACACATGGGTTCTGGAAACCCAAACTCAGCTCTCACCCTTGTGGAGTTATCATCTCAGCCCCAGACTAGAGTCTTCAAACACTAGCTTAATGATGAGAACTACTTCTTCTCTAAAAGTTACACAAAACTTAGCCGAGACACTTCCTGACCCTACTGTCCCTATGAAACAGCTGATCTTTGTTTTGTTTCCAAAGCCTGACAAAGTATTCGGATTATCAGGTTTTGTACTTCTTCCTATGCTAGCCTTTGGTCATTGGTGTTTTCCTGGGAAAACCTGTTTCCCCAGACGTCCACACTTATGGTCTCTGTTGAGTCCCCGTTTCTTTTGTCCTCCTGTCCTTCTGTGCCTCCTCCTGTCTTCATGTGCTGATGTCCTGTCCCAGCTCCTCTGCTTCTTGGTGATATTTTAAGGTGGAGGACAGCCCAAGATTCCTCTCCTTTGATCGGGAGCATGAGTTTTATCTTGTTCTCTGTTGCATCCTTACATTTCCATCTTTTTCTTAGTTCATCAGCGAGGTTTCTGCCATTTGAAGATTGCTAAAGTTCAAAGCCAGCCTAATTGTTGCTTGGAATCCCTTTTCCTCTTGCCTGGGATTGTGTGTGTATGTGTGTGTTTTCTTTTTTCTCCTCCTGTTTTACCCTTGGAGCTACAGATTTCTTCAAAATAACACAGGCTGACCAAACCCAGTCCCTAACCCAGCCCCAGCCTTGGATTTTGGGCCAGCACCAAGAGCCAAAGTGCTCCTTCTCTCAGCTTCTGGTCCTATGAATCTCAGAGGTTACCAAGTCCAGACCTTTGACCCAAGGCCTGCCGGGATGGGCAGCTGAAGCATGGGGCAGCAAGCACATCTGGGAAGGCAGGTAGAAGCAATATGGGGATGCTGGACACCCATCTTGGTCAGGTACCAGTAGAAGTGTCCCAGGCAAGTTTCCCTCTTGCAGCCTCAAGGCTTGCAGACTTCCTGGCCTTCATGAGAGAAGGTTGGGCGTATTCTTGTCTGCCAGCTCCAAGGTTTGGGTATGTGAGATTCCTTCTTGGCTACTGTCTTAGTTAGGGTTACTATTGCTGGGAAGAAGCACCAGGAACAAAAACAACTCATGGAGGGGATTTATTTCACTCACAGCTCCATATGACAGTCCATCATCAAAAGCAGTGGGGGTTCTGGGTGGTAGTGGCACACACCTTTAATCCCAGCATTTGGGAGGCAGGTGTGAATTGGAGGCCAGCCTGGTCTGCAGAGTGAGTTCCAGGACAGCCAAGGCAGAGGAACCCTGTTTCAAACAACAGCAGTAAAGCAGTGAGGACAGGAACTCATGCAGGGCAGGAACTGGAGTCAGGAGCTGATGCAGAGACCATGGAAGGGTGCTGCTTACTGGCTTACTCCCCGTGGGTTGCTCAGGCTGCATTCTTATAGACCCCAGGACCACCAGCCCAGGGATGGTCCCACCCACAATGGACGGGGCCCTCCCTGTCAATCACTAATTAAGAAAATATCCTACAGGCCTGCCTACAGCCCAATCTTATGAAGGCCTTTTCTCAGCTGAGGCTCCCTCCTTTCTCATGACTGGCTTGTGTAGAGATGACATGACACAGCTCCCGTTGTTCCCTCCTTACAAAGCAGTTCTCACCAAGCATCAACAGTGCAGTGCTCACAGAGGCCCTGAGGGGTGAGGTTTTCACTTTATCCGGAGCTGGACATTTTACCAGGACAAGCCTAGATAACAACCCTCTTCTCCTTGCTGTTTCTAGAGCATGGTGTGGATTTTCCAGGTCGTCTGGTCTTTCTCTTCTTGTGCATCTTCTGTTCTCCCCGTACTTGGGAATTTCTATTGTTGCCATGTTCCGTTTCCTTTTTCATTACTGTGAGTGACTACCTGACCAAAAGCAACTTAGGGAGGACTTACCTCACATCTGGAGGAGCACAGCCCATCACAGCAGGAAGCGCACGGTGGCAGGAGTGGCAGGCATCTGCTCTCATTCTATTTGCAGTTAGAAAGCAGAGAGGAAAAATAAAGTGGGGCGGACCAGGACCCTCAAGGCCCATCCCAGAGCCTCATTTCCTCCAGCAACTTCCCCAAACTGCACCAAGGGCCATTGGCAGTGTATTATCTTACATGGTCCTGAAGTGTTTCCTTGGAAGATACCTCCTACGTTTGATTAAGCTACACCTTGGAAAAGGAGGACATTGTTTAAGCGAGGCTCAGGTGAAGTGAAGGGACCTGGAGTCAGCACAGGACACAGCCAGACACCAAATTCCCAGCACAAAAGAGATTTGTTAACCTGGAGGGACAAGCAGGGGAGGAGCGGCTGCCTCTGGATCAGGCAAAGGAAGGAGCAGCAGGTGTCTGCAGGAGTGGTTTTTAAGGACAAAAGGAGGACGTCTGTGTTAGGATGAGCTGTACTAAGTCTTGATTGCACCTGCTAGTAAATGTACCCAAACAATGAATTTGGATAGCTGGACTTTGGAGTTTCATCAGGCATAAGGAAGTGGCCAAATAAGGGATAGACCTTGTAGCTAGCTTTAAGATTGTAGTCTAACAGGTTGGCAAGGGGGAGGGGAATAGAGAGGACATGCCTTGCTGGCACGTTTGCCATGCTTGGGCCTGTTAGAGAGCCCTTCACATGCATTTACATGCATCACCCATGAAGATAGTAGAAAGCATTCTCAATAGAGACATTAGCATTGGAGTATTGTACAGAGTATTGTACAGTGACTCAGAGGAGTCACAAGCCAGACTCAGAGCAAACAGGATGTGTAGAAAATGAGGTAACAAGCCATGAGCCACATGATGGAACTTAGATAAGAAATATGGGTTAATTTGGGTTGTAAAAGCTAATTAGTAACAAGCCTAAGCTATCAGCCAAGTGTTTATAATTAATATTGAGTCTCTGCGTGGTTATTTGGGAGCAGCTGGCAGGACAGAGCTGACTGGTGGTCCTGACGATAAACTATGTCTGCAAAGCACTAGTCTGTATGAAGTGAAGCAGATTTGTGTTGTCAGTGGTGCGGTTAAAATTAAGAGCCTCTAGGAGAAGAAATGAGACATAAGCAAGCCTGACTTGGGTGTCAGGGAATGGAGAGGATGAGCCTATTTTCAAAGTGGTGTGACTCTAGCAACCCAAGGAAGGTCTCACTGATTGCAGAAATCTTCCTCCATGCCACTGGTGCCTAAAAATAGAGCTCTTTGAGCTGTCCCGCGTGCTACCTTACAAAAGGGCTGGTGGAAAAGACACAGTTATCCTTACACACCACTCCCTCGGCAGGGCCTGGTGTATCACACCCTTGCTAAGTGTGGGAACTGTAGGGATGAAAGGACGTGAGGGTTCAGAAGTGCAAGGAGGATGGAGGACAGAAGAGCAGTGTTAGTCGGCTCTGCACCACTTAACAAACACCTGAGATGGATCAACTTACAAAGTGGAAAGGATTATTTTGGTTCATGGCTTCAGTCTATGGTTATTTGGTCCTGTTGCCTTTAGGGCCTGACGATGGTTATACTTCATGTCATGAGAGAGAAAGATGCTACTCCAAGGCAGCTGTGAAGAGAAAAGACCAAGGAGTGCTCACACAAGGAGCTCACACTAGTCCTATCCCCCAGAGGTCACCTCTCCCTGACGTCACTGAAAGCTGGGAACCAAGCTTATGCGAGAAATCCACAGGAGTCTGCTTAAGGGGTATCAGGGAATTTATTAAGGTATAAGTTGGGGAAATACACTCACGAAATACAAAATCAAGTAAACAGCTGAAATCTTACTCTGTTCCGTCCGGGAGCTAATGCACCTGGCCATCATCTCCAATCATGTCAAGAAGAGACCATGACCCCCTAACTTTCCTTTTAAGGGGTCACATCAGCAGGCAAGAAGCACCACCTCTGTCGGGCAGCTTAGCCCAAGGTCATGGGTGGAGCAAATACCACTACACCAAGCCTTTTAGCATATGACATTCTGGGGACACTTGTCCAAACCACAACATTCAACAGCAGGACCAGAATTCCATATCCACAAACAGTTCACAATTTTGCCTGAAGTCTTGCCTGATACAGGAGTCTGGGGGAGTCTAGGATAAAGCCTGTAAAGGACACTTCCTCCCCAAAGGGCTGTGGTTTATTTCCCTGTTAGGACATGTGTACTACCATTTCCACCACCCAAGGAAAAAATTCACTGTGTCTGATTCACAGAAAAGCATTTTATTTTGACCACCTAGACTGCAGTAAGGAAATGCACTCGGATTGTCTGCCTTTTCCTGTCTGCCTTGGGTCTCCCTTAGATTTGCTAGGAAGCACTTTAAGGGTGCTTGAAGGACAAACAAGCACAAATCTGATTATTATTTCTTTTGACAATACTTACTAAAAACTGGAGAGACAGAGACCCTGTGAATTTCTCATTTTGGCTGACCTTGTCATTTTCTAACAACATCAGCAAAAATAAGGCATATCTGTGCCAAAGGTAATATTATCTTTGTAAGAGGACATATTGGAGAAATTACTTGTCTGGTAACTTTTTTATCATTGTGCTGAAAAGCAAAGGGAAAGAGTGCAGATTAATGTTGGTCAAATATAGTCTCATTTACAGTACACCTTGGCATCTTCACCAGCAAGTATACTAAGACAAAGATTCATGTTAATAAACTAATAATAATTTTATTTCATCTTGTCCTACTTTGCATGTGCATGTATTTGTGTGTAGGTGTACATGTGTGTGAAGGTGCGTGTGCATATGTGTGCACACGTGCGGAGGCCAGACGTCACAGTCAGGTGTGTTTCTCAATCACTCTCCATCTTATTCTTTGAGGTAAGTTCTTTTGCTGACCATGGAACGGAGTTCTGTGATAAGCGAGCCTTGGGACTCTCCCTGTCTCTATTTTCTGGCACTGGGTTGCAGACATACGTCACTAACCCAGATTTTACACAAGCATGGGATCCTAACTCAGGTCCTCATGTTTGTGTGGCAAGCATTTTAATGACTGAGCCACTTCCCGATCCCTAACAATACTTTTAATATTAATTTCACTAAAAATATTAGACACAATGAGTCTATAGTCTACACATACTTTGATGTTTGTGTTTGAAATTTCGTTCTCATCAACCAACCAAACAAAAAGTCAGGAGTGTGAATTCAAAACAAAGTGATTTGGTCAGGTAGACTAAGTTTGGGGGTAGTCACCTGCCGTTTATAAGAGGTTTTTACCAGGAAAGCTCTGAAATCTTTTTCCCCATCTACAAAGCAGGGATTGTCTTGACCCTATAGCACGAGGTTATTAGCCTCTGTGATGCATGCATTTATGTAGGCATGTGTACATGTGTGTGTGTGTTATGCATATATGTTAGCTCTATTCTCTATAGAACCCCAATTAATACAACACAGTACTAAGTTCTAAAAGAGGCAATGGGGATTCGTGACAGGGCTCAGTGGTTAAGAGCTTAAACTGATCTGCAGAGGACCCAAGTTTGTTTCCCAGTACCCATGTCAGGGCACTCATAACTGTCTAACTCCAGTTCCAGGGGTGTCCGATGTCTGTGTTCTGCACTCAGGTGACCATTCCTACATACAGACACACAGACATACACATAATTAAAATAACAACTTTAAATGAGGCAATTAAGTATTTATTGAGTAATTTGTTGAGTGCAATGCCTGGCCCACACTAATACAAACACTACACATTGTCTTTCTTGTGATAGTCATAATATATAAATCATTTTAGCCACTTTGAAATAAAAATATCACAACATTGTTCTCTTGGGCTTAAGACACAGAATAAATATCATAGTATTGATCAAACCTGCTTGTCATTCATTTCATGTGCCTTTGTTGTCTGGGTTATTTGTTTTGATGAAACTACAGATTGGATGAACTTCAGATCTATCTTGGATTGTTAGTTATTACAGCAATGGTGCTCAAGTTGCCTTATTACAGTGTCAGGAATTTAGAGGTCAACTGCATATTTCTCTTTTCTTACAAATATTTTAGGTCATTCATTTTTAAAAACTATTTTCTAGAAGAAAGCATCTTATGAGAAAAATAACAGCTCAATAAATAAGCTGTCCAATCAATGCCGTGACACTGACCTGCATTGTAGGAAGGAGAGGGTTACTTTCTATACAACGTTCTTGTAAAAAGTACACAATGAGAACAAGCAGGCAGAATATGGTGCAAACACCTTAAAGGACCTGTTCACAAAATGAGTGTTCCAAGCAGAACCAGGAAAGCAGGTGTAGGGGTGCCTACAGGAGGGGTAAGAAGGTGGTTACTGTGCATGGCTCTCTGATCCATGACTCAGCCCACTGGTATCGGAAAGCTATTTTGTATCAGGCACTGTGGTTGGTGCCAAGTAGGTAAAGGTGAATGAAACACTTTCTCTGCCCTTGAGATCACAGTCTACATTCCACTCAGTGTAGAGTCCAGGGCTTAATGAAGGAATGGAGAAAGGGGGACAGTTCATCCCAGAAGACAGGATGTAGCAGATAACTCAATCAGACAGGAGGAGGAAGGCTGAGGAGCAGGGCGGCCAAAGGTTCCAGAGCACAGCGTGATTGTATCAGGATGGACAGTGCTTTTCCCTAGCAGGCAGAGTGTAGGCGAGGCACAGAACAAGGGAGGGTATGCTCAGATATCAAAGGTGTCCAGTATCATCATGCACAGGGATGTAGGTGGCTAATACAAACCATTTGTGTCTGTATTCATCAAGGCTCTCTGGGGGTACAGAACTGAAACAATGAATATGTATTCAAAGGGGGTTTATTGGATTGGCTTACATGGTATGGCTAGGTCAGAGTAGTCCTACAATGGTTGTCTCATATCAGAAAGGCAATGGACCCTGTTGCTCAGTCCATGGGGCTGGGTGCTTATGCACCCCAATCTGGCACTGTAAGTCCTGCAGGATTCCTGGAGAGCCCCTGGTCTTCAGTCCATGTTGGAAACTGGAAGAAGCCGATTCCAACAGCACTGATGGCAGCAGCAGCAGTGGCAGCAGCAGCAGCAGGGCAGGTGAACTCACCAGGAAGAGTGAAGTTCAGGTGAGCACAAAAGCAACACTTTCCTTCTGTGTCTTTTTACTTGGACTACTACCAGAGGTGCTGCACACACTTAGATCAAAGTTCACAAGACAATTCTCACAGACAAGCCTACAAGCCAGCCTGATCTAGATGATACCTTTTAAAGACCCTCTTCTCAGGTGATTCTACTTTGTGTCAAGTTGACAGTTAAAACCAGCACAGCATTAATCCAGCATGACACTGTGATGGATTTCAGCTATGTCTTCTTGCTAAGAACAAAGGATGTTTTAAAGCCCCTTAGTCTGTTGTGCTAGCCGCTCTTCCATATACTTTGTTACATTGTACTCTCTCTTCCATATACCTTGTGACATTGTAATCGGTCCTCCATATACCTTGTAACATTGTAATCTCTCCTCCATATACCTTGTTACATTGTAATCTCTCCTCCATATACCTTGTGACATTGTAATCTCTCC